>JAHRHZ010000049.1:30047648-30124748 GCA_024137785.1 Ginglymostoma cirratum
CCCGAAACGTCAACTTTCCTGCTCCTCTGATGCTGCTTGGCCTGCTGCGCTCATCCAGCTCCACAACGTTTTATCTTTAATGTTCTAGGGATCTGGGTTCAAATCTCACCACGGCAGATGGTGAAAATTGAGTTCAGTAAACATCTGAAATTAAGAGTCTAATGATGACTGTGAATCCTTTGCCGATTGTTGGAAAAATCCATCTGGTTCACTAATGCCCTTTAGGGAAGGAAACTGCCATCTTTACCTGGTCTGGCCTACATGTGACTCCAGACCCACAGCAATGTGGTCGACTCATAACTGCCCTCTGGGCAATTAGGGATAGGCAATAAATGCTGCCTAGCCAGTGATGCTCTCATCTCCTGAATGAATAAAGAAAAAAAAGTGCCACACCCAAGGCCTTTATTACTGATGCCCACATTGCCTATGTTAAGGCTGATGATAGACAATATTGGATAAAAATATGTTTGGAAAAGAAATTTCTGAAATACCCAATTCAGAAGTTGTCAATTTCCAAACCTCCATCACCCTCACACAGTCCATCTCCGATTTTGCCCTTTCTTTCTCAACATCTCTCTGCTCATTTTCATAGATAGATTACCATTCAATATCTATTATAAGTCCAGTGGGTCCAATTACACTTCCGCTCTCTCCATTTCCCGAAAGGACTATATTCCATTTTCCCAATTTGTCTTTGTTCTGTTCCATTGGGTTTTACCTTCCCACAAGACCCTGGTTCCCTCCTTAACTGTATTGGACAACGCAAGCCATTTCCATTCCAACAGGGGCAGCACAGTAGCTCAGTGGTTAGCACTACTGCCTCATGGCACCAGGGACCCGGGTTTGATTCTAGCCCTCAGTGGAGTTTGCACATTCTTCTACAACCCGAGCTACAAATCTACTCTAAAACCTTAGCCATTCTATTACACATTCAGCCTGGGACTGTAGTTGTCCTCACGACTTTCAACTATGGGTTTTGGATCTGCCTGCCTCTTCTGTTAACTTGTCTAACAAAGTTCTGGGTGCGGGTTTCCTCTGGGTGCTACCACAGTCCAAAGATGTGGTTAGCTGGATTGACCATGCTAGGTTACCCAGGATGTGCAGGCTAGATGGATTAGCCATGGAATATGTGGAGTTACTGGGATAGGGTGGGGGTCTAAGTCTAGGTGGGATGCTCTTCGGAGGGTCATTGTAGCATTCAATGGGGATGGGCCAAATGATCTCTTTCCGCACTGTTGGGTTTCTGTGATTTGATGACCAGTATCTCTGCATATATGTTTAGGAGACGCAACACACAAATCAAAGGTTAGGAATTCTGAAGCAATTATCTTTTGTTTCCCCAATGCTTGTCCACCACTGACAATGCACAAGGGAGGAGTGCAATGGAATACTCTCCACTTGCCTGAAAGGATAAAGCTCCAACAACATTTGACCCAATACCCCCTAAGAAGTGAGTACCAGTTATGAGATGCACTGCAGGAATGTACCAAGGCTCCTTCAACAGTGACTAGTGCAGCACATATATGGGAACACCACAATCTGAAAGTCCCTCTGCAAGACACACTGTCCCAAGTTGGAGCTATATCACAGTTCTTTCACTGTAGTTCGGTCAAAATCCTGGATTTCCCTTCCTAATAGGATTGTTGGTATCCCGACATGGAATCAAAGATTATGAAGGCAGGAAAGTGGAGATTATTGGATCTGCCATGATCTTATTGAATGGCATAGCAGAGTTGAATGCCAAATGGCTTACTTTTGTTCCTACATTTTATAGTCTCTTAGACCCAACAGCCTTCCAAGGAGTTGTCTGTTGTAACTGGCAAGCCAGTGAAAGTCCTTATAATGGCTTCCATCCACTTTTGCTGTGACATTAAGCAGGCAGTCCTGCCTTCCCAAAGCAGTCGTCACCTCTGATTACGTGCCACTTCACTGCTTGGCAAATGGGGTCATTTGAATTCGAAGTTTACATCATGAGCATTGTGCTGTTTGAGCACAGGGTCAGAGCGTGGAA
Source organism: Ginglymostoma cirratum (assembly GCA_024137785.1). Lineage (NCBI taxonomy): Eukaryota > Metazoa > Chordata > Chondrichthyes > Orectolobiformes > Ginglymostomatidae > Ginglymostoma > Ginglymostoma cirratum. The sequence continues at coordinate 30,049,660 of JAHRHZ010000049.1, forward strand.
CCTATGCAGGTTTCGGGTCCCTGACCCTACCTTGGAAATCCAGTCAGCTAGCTTTTAATTAGGCACTTTAGAACTTAATAGACTCAAACAAATTCAACAATTTCAGATTGCAACCTTTTTCCCCATTCTGTTTTGGGATGGCAGCTGTCAGTGAATGGGATTGTCTCATTTATACCTTATCTGGTTGCATTTTTGCTTCTTTACTTCTTCCATCTGGCCTTGGAGCATTATCCTTTTTAATATTTAATCTCTCCTGCCTTCTATCTTATACAGAATTTAACCCCTTTGAATCTTCTCTCACACTCCCTCATACTTTCGCTGCTGTGCTTGTTTAAAACCTGTTGCATCCTGCCTTCTTGCAATTTTGATGAAATGTCATCAGCCTCAAATGTTAACTTTCTGTACATTACCACACATGTGGCCTAACTGAATGAATATTTCCAGCATTTTCTATTTTTTTTTTATTTCCAGCATCCGCAGTATTTTGCTTCAGTAAGCTCCTGGTATCAACTGGATCATCAGGAAATGAGAAGGGCAAACAAAAGGTGATTTCAAACAGGAAGTCAGTTACACTATTACACCAGCCACCCCAAGTCCAGACAGCTTACAGAACATCAGCCATCAGGGGATGGACAGACAGTCTGACTAATGTTGTTCTCTGCTTCGCAATACCTGTACCGCAAGGAACCTAAAGGAAGGAGTATCCAGTTAATTCTTGGATTCACAATATGCAGTACCTCTAGAATCATGTCCCCTGGTAAAAGTCTGCCATCTTTAGCAACGGCACCACCTCGATAAATGTCTTGTATGATCATATTCTCCAAAGGAGTTTCACATCCTCCCACAATAGCAATGCCCAGGCTTTCATTTGCATTAGAAAGATTAATCTTGATGCTTGTAACTTCACCATCTGGAATTAAATGATGTCGTCTGGGGAACACTGGAAGCATAAGAACAAACATGATTGAATGTCTCAGTCTGCCTTTGTTTTATTTTGTTTACTATCCTGCATTGCAAACATGACCTTCAGCACACCAGTTTGCAGTATGTTTTAGTGAAATATCAGTGTTGTGGCTGAGCAGTATTGTGTCATAAATTTTGCATTTTTTATCAAAATGGCTTTATTGTTCAGAGCTATATAACATTAAATACGCAACACTGGATTAAATAAATGCTTGTGTAAGGTCGTCAGGCAACAGACCCTCAATTCAGCAATGACCAAGTAATTGGTGCGCAGAAACAGGCCTTTGGTTCAACAGCTCCATGCCAGAGTTTATGCCCTACCAAAGAATCTTCTCATCTAACACTACCTGAGTTGGAGAGAATCGAATGATTGTGACAATTTGACTCTGCAGGAACCTGGCAGATTTTTGTAGAACAACTCTGATCATGCCTTACTACCTACTTGTCTCCTCAGGAAATACAATCTAACTTTGGGTAACTGGATGGAATATTTATTTCAAGTGATTGGAATGAAAGAACAAGACAGTCTTTCTACAATTTTATAAAGCTTTTGTGAGAACACACCGTGAGAACTGTGCAATGTGTTGATCTCCATAACTATGGAAGACAGTGGCTGTTATCACTCCAGCAAAGATACACCACATTCTTGAAAACCAACTGAATATGAGTTTAACTCACAGAATATAGACATTTAAACTGATGATTTAAACTAATAACTTGACATATGGACTAACACACACCCAGTATTAGAATGAGGAGAACTGCAACAGGAGAGGACATGGAGTAGAGGAAGGAGTAGAGGAGAAAGAATAGCAGATGGCAGCAGATGGCCATGGACAGATGTGGATAGTGAGCAGCTCCCTCTGGAGCTGGTTGCCCAGGAGCCAACTTGACCTTGAACCATAAATTTAATGCAAATATACTAAATGCAAGCTGGAATTGGGCATTGTACCAGTTTGGTTGGCAGCAAACTCACACCAGAATCAGAAGATAGTGCATTCAAGTTAGACTCTAGAAACTCAAGCAAGACAATCCTGACTGATACTCCAGTACAGTGCCAAAGAAATGCAGCATTGGAAGAGAAGCCACCTTTCAGATGTGAAACTAACGCTCTGGCCACTCTCTTGGGCAATAATTCCACTATTTTGAAGAGAATCAGAGGAGTTCTCCCTAGACAATATTTATCCTACAACCAACATCACTGAAACTCATTAGAGATAGTAGGAACTGCCGATGCTGGAGAAACTGAGATAACAAGGTGTAGAGCTGGATGAACACAGCAGGCCAAGCAGCATCAGAGGAGCAGGAAAGCTGATGTTTCAGGTCGAGACCCTTCTTCAGAAAATGAAGAAGGGTCTCTTCTTTTTCTGAAGAAGGGTCTCGACCTGAATTGTCAGCTTTCCTGCTCCTCTGATGCTGCATGGCCTGCTGTGTTCGTCCAGCTCTACACCTTGTTATCGCTGAAACTCATCACTGTTTATGGAAGCTGACTATGGGCAAAGAGGCTCTCAAGTGTTTTACGTGATAGTGTCTAGACCTCTCAAGTATCTAATTAGTTGTAAGGTGGTGTGTGACAGCATGAAGTTATGAATGTAGGTCAGTTGTGTTCCACAACAGTGAAACAAGCACAGTTGCTCAATGTTTACATGAGTCAAGATTTCTAAATTTGTGAAAGGTACCAAATAAGAGGTGGGGTGAGGGGGTGGTGGTGGTGGTTGGGGCTGGGAGTTACTTGCAAGATGGCAAATGACCTTCAAATCAAACAAGTGAGAGGTGGGAAGAATGCACATACATTGCTTGGAAAATAAGGGTCCAAACGTGGTGGAGGAACACAGTGGATAGGAACACAGAAATGGTTAAAAGTAGTGAGATATATCAAGACCATATAAAAAGCATGAGGGTTGAATTCTAAAGAATAGAATTGAAAACAGAAAAGTTGTTAGAAAGCTGACTCTACAACAGTTAGGGTACTGTCAACAGCGCTGGTCTCTATGTCTAAATAGCTAAATAAACATTTCGAGAAGGTGCGGAAACAATTATAGAATCATACTGTAATGAAAAGGGTGCATTGATAGGGAAGACAGAACAAATTAAGACACTTTTCTCTAGAGAAGAACAGATAGAAGTTTTCAAGAATATGAAATATTGATGAGAGTTGTAAAAGGTAAATAAAAAGAGAATTTCCCAATTGTGGGTGAGATCCAAACCATATATGGTTTATTTTACTTGCTCCTGAGAAATGGAAATCACTGACTAGGTCAGCATATATTACCAATTCCTATTTGCTCTGAAGAAGGTAATGGTGAGCTGTCTTCTTGAACAATATCAATCCATGCCGAGTAGGTACACCAAAATGTAGTTAGGTTAGAAGTTTCAGGATTTCAATGCAAACATGATGAAAAGAATGGCAATATGTTTTCAAGAAGCAAATGTGTGACTTGAAGGCCAATTTTCAGATAGTGGGCTCCCCCCACAGATCTGCTGCCCTTGTACTTCTAGGAGTTAAAGTTAAAACCTTGAAAGTGGCTATTGAAGGAGCTGTGATGAGTTGTTGCAATGTATCATGTGAATGGTACACACTTCAGCCACTATCCAGTGGGAATGGGGTGAACGCTTATTTTGGTTGATAGGGTGTAAAATAAGCATATCAGAGATAATAGGAACTGCAGATGCTGGAGAATCCGAGATAACAAGGTGTAGAGCTGGATGAACACAGCAGGCCAAGCATCATCATAGGAGCAGGAAAGCTTGACGTTTCGGGCCTAGACCCTTCATCAGAAATGGGGGAGGGAAAGAGGGTTCTGAAATAAACAGGGAGAGAGGGGGAGGCAGATAAAAGATGGATGGAGGAGAAGATAGGTGGAGAGGAGACAGACAAGTCCCCTGAGGTTGGTCCGGACCCTTTGTCTTGGAGTATGTCACACCAAACTGTGCTCTTCTAGCCATGTGGACAATATTCCATCACACTCCTGACTTGTGCCTTGTAGATGATGGACAGGCTTTGGGGGAGTCAGGACAGGTATTTTTCAACTCAGACTTCCCAACTTCTGAACAAACCTTGTAGTCACAGTTTGTATCAGACTGGTCCACTTAGCTTTCTCATCAATGATGGATCCCAGAATATTGACAGTGGGTATATCAGCAAATGTCACTGACTGTCAAGTGGAGGTGGTTAAATTCTCCCCAGTTGGAGAATTTAACACTTGAGTGACACAATGCTATCTGCTATATATCGACCCAAGTCTGGATCCTACTGCATGCAGGCACGGATCTCTTCATTACCTCAGTAGCTGAATGGCAGTGGACACTGTCCAATGAACATCTCCATTCTGCCTCAGTAACGGAGGGAAGACCAGTGATGGACCAACTGAAGGTAATTGAGCTTTGGTCGCAGTGTAGTATGACAAGCTATAAAACATAAAGGAGTCGCTGATATATCAAACTGGGAATTCACACGGTTTGCCACCAGCAGGTTATCTTTACCTGGTGTGGCAATGCTCGAATTATCTTTGATAACATAAGAATCCAGACACAGGAAATGTGATAATGAAGAATCCAACCGAACATTTATTCCATCTCATTGCTTTATATAAACATTAGATTCACAGTTACACATGACCATAATTTCCACTCCCACAAATTCTCACGGTGAGGTTGTTGGGAACACTTGGCAAAAATGAAAGCCATTAAGAAAACATTTATAATTTTTCCCTCAAGTTTTAAATGGTTCAGAAACTTGTTAATGAGTGGTAGACTACCCTATTTCCATACATTTTGCATTTCTTTAGCAGCTCATCTATTTTTATACAGTTCCTAATGCTCCTCTCTATCCCTCAGAGATCAGAGGGAGCCAATTCCCAACAGAGGGGATTCCAACAGAGTTGATCTTCAATCAACTCAGCCTTCATTACAATGTCACTGCATGCTCCCTGGTCACCATCCACCTCCACCTGCATCAATGTAAGCCGACACTGACAAACCATTAGCCTCACCACATATTCCTGGCTCCTTTTAGCCCAATTCCAAGTCCACATCAGTCCTTCAGAGTTCAGAGTCACCAGTGACTTGCATGTTAATGCCAGGTCACTTTATGTGCGCACACACACACACACACACACACACACACACACACACACATACACACACACACACACATCTCATGCATCTACAATTTAAAGCTCTCAGCTTCATTTCTTAGTGCTCGCTCACTTTATGCTTATTTGAAGGCTGCTTGTATTGCTTTTAAGCACAGGGAGGGAGGGACAAGCAGCTTGTCACTGATTGAACCACTAACAGTCAAGGAGAAAGACATGTTACTGCATGGCTCCATACTACATCAAAGACACACCTACAGCATGTGCCAGTGGCTTATGTAGCACACACAATGCATGGGATTTAACCAAATGACTATGCGAGAAAGTCAAAGGGGAGCAATCCTTAGCCAGGTCAAGGGGCCTATAGTCAATCAGGGGATGTCACTGCAGTCAGTTAATGGTTTATCTGATTCCAGTCCACAGAGTTAGCCACAGTCAGTCATTCGGGCACCTGTTTCGATGAGCCTTCTTGCAGTCCTGAAGATCAGCCACGGTCAGTTCTGCAGGTCAAGTATAAGCAGTTTGGGGATCACAGATTGGTCGGTTGGGATGATTTGGAGACATTGGTCTGGGAGCTGGGATGCCTTCCTTTGGGGCTGCTCTGCCAAGTCAGTCTGATGTCGGGTCACGTCAGTCCTGGGAGCTAGGGTATTGATGGTTGGGGCTCATCAGGAAGCTTTAGGTGGAGTCCTTGGGAAAGTACGAACCTCACGTCCAGGCATGGGGGTTAAATGGACTGAACCACCGAGGAAATGACTGCAGGGAATAGGGGCAATTGAAGATGGAGGTTTGAGCCTTAAGGTACAACATAGGAGGTGACAGAGAGCTGCAGGGTGTGGGGCAATGGAGGGGAAGGGAGGGGTTGATGGTGTTTGACAAGTCACTATGAATCTGGCCCTTGCATGAGATGATGCATGGGAAACAAGGACTTTGTAGTTTACAAACCTTGGGCCAGGCAATGCACTGGGGATGTTCCCAAATATCTAAAGGGGTTGAATGGAAATGGGATGAGGCTGAAAGGTCATTTGGGGAAGGACACACAGAAGAGGGCATGAAGGAGGGGCGGAGGGGAGGCAGGTGGTGTGGGGTGGGGGGAGATTGGGGAGCAAGTGTCTGTGGTTGAACACAGCTGGGTTTAAATATGGGCTAGAGATAGGAACATGGCAAAGAGCCCGAATATTCAACTTCCCCGCTCTATAATCTCACCAGATAGGTGCTAAACAGGCTGCGTGCCTAATTAACTAGAAGGCAACTGTAAGATTGCAGGAGAAAAATAATGTGTGACACCAGCCACGACAGACCGCGACTCATGAATCTCACTGAAAGAACACTTTGGTTTCAAAAAAGGGGAAAATTCAGCCCTTAGTATCTGGGCCAGCTTTAAGGTATTGGGTTAAAGATAGCAGTGTGCTTTCAGCAGAGCATCATGCTCCAAATACCCTGAATTAAAAGGGATCTGAGACATTTATACTCTCAGGTCACTTACTATGATACAGCGTTGATAATGACAAGCATGTCTCTTAAAGATACATGGACTGTGAGACATAACACAACATTCAGAAGAAATGTTTTTACTAAGAATGGTTAGATTGTAGAACTCATTACCATGAAAACTAATAGAGAGAAATAGAAAGATGCACTTAAGGGGAAACTGGAAGGGTTCACGAGCAAGAAAGGCGGAGGAAGATAAGTTGTTGTAATCAATGAAGAAGGGACAAGTCCGTGTAGGGCATAAACATTGGCATCTAGCTGTTATGTCCACAGGCTTGTCTCTGCGCTGTAAATACTTTGTAACTTTTTAATACTTCTTGAAATACAAGTTTTTGTTTTCATTTTACTGCTTAGTCTCCATTTGTGCCTTAGAGCTCTTCCTTATTTATTAATTTTAAGTTGTTTTGCAAGATGCACCTCTGCCTTTCTGCACACTATCACTGGCATGTAGGAATCAAGTCAAAAGACTTTTTTTTTTACCTTCTTCAGGAAGTGCAGCAGTCTGCATATCCTCTCCAGGATCACTGTCAACTGGATTCGGAACATTGGCTTTACGGAGATAGCTGAAAGCACGATGCAGCTTTTTAAAGGATCTGCTTCTCAAAGGAGTGCGTTCTAAAGGTTGGTCTAGGAGAAAATAGAAATTTATGATATTATACAATTCATTATATTGCAAAACAACAGAGCACAGAACATGCAGTATAACATTATAAAAAACCATAACTAACGGTTACCTTGGTTGTTATATAAATCAGTAAATTATATGTTAAATACCTAAGATATGGATGTGTGTTTTAATAGAGTTATTTAGACAGAATGTGTGTGTGCGAGTGTTTGTGTATTTTATATATATATACTATACATATACACGAGCATTGGTTGGTAATTGATGAAGCAGCTTAGGCCTGGGACACTACCCTGAGGAACTACTACAGAGAAGCCCTGGAGCTGGGATGACTGACCCCAATAACCACAACCATCAGCTATGACTCCAGCTAGCAGATATTTTTGCCCCTGACTCCCATTCTCTCCAGTTTTAACAGGGATTCTTGATACCACATTCAGTTCAAAGTTGTGTTGGCATCAAGGCAGTCACTATGACCTCATGTCTGGAATTCATCATTTTTGTTCATTACAGCCAAGGCTGTAATGAGGTCAGGCACCGACTGGGCCGGAGTTGCCCTGAGCATCAGTTAGCAGGCTATTGCTAAGCAATGTGGCTTGATAGCACTACTGATACCCTCTTCCATTATTTTGCTGATGAACAAAGTAGACTGATAGGGCTGGTTCAATCTGTCCTGCTTTTTATGCACAGGAGGTACAGGTCTACATTGTTTGGTAAATGACAACATTGTAGTCGTACTAGAACAACCTGGCTAGGGACTTGGCTCACTCTGGAACACATCTTCAACACTATTACCAGAATATTGTGAGGGCTCATGGTCTTTATGGCAACCAGTCCTTTAGCCTTTACTTGATATCATGTGGAATGGATCAAATTGGCCAAAAACCGACATCTGAGATACTGTAGAGCACAGGAGGAGGTGGAGATGGATCATTCACTCAGAACCTCTGGCTGAAGATAGATACAAAACACTTTCTGATGATCAGAGAAAACTGATGGAGCAGTAATAGAACAGTATAGATCTGTCCTGCTTTTTGTGGACAGGAATTCCACATTAATGGGTGGATGTCAGTATTATATATGTTCTGGAACAGTTTGGCTTAGGGCATGGATAGTTCTTCGACATGTCTTCAGTACAATTGCTGGAATATTGTCAGGTTCCATTAGCCTTTGTACTATCCAGGAACTTTAGCCATTTCTCACTGTCACATGGAGTGAATCAAATCAGGTGAAGATTAACATCTGTGATGCTGGCGACAACGGGAGAACAAAGAACAAAGAACAAAGAAAATTACAGCACAGGAACAGGCCCTTCAGCCCTCCAAGCCTGCACCGATCGAGATCCTCTGTCTAAACCTGTCATCCTGTCCATCCATGTACCTGTCCAGATACATCTTAAAAGACACTAACGTGTCTGCGTCTACCGCCTCCGCTGGCAACGTGTTCCAGGCACCCACCACCCTCTGCGTAAAGAACTTCCCACGCATATCTCCCGTAAACTTTCCTCCTCTCACTTTGAGCTCATGACCCCTAGTAATTGAGTCCCCCACTCTGGGAAAAAGTTTCTTGCTATCCACCTTGTTTATACCCCTCATGATTTTGTAGACCTCAATCAGGTCCCCCCTCAATCTCCGTCTTTCTAATGAAAATAATCCTAGTCTACTCAACCTTTCTTCATAGCTAGCGCCCTCCATACCAGGCAACATCCTAGTGAACCTCCTCTGCACCCTCTCCAAAGCATCCACATCCTTTTGGTAATGTGGCGACCAGAACTGTACGCAGTACTCTAAATGTGGCCGAACCAATGTCTTATACAACTGTAACATGACCTGCCAACTCTTGTACTCAATACCCCGTCCGATGAAGGAAAGCATGCCATATGCCTTCTTGACCACTCTACTGACCTGCGTTGCCACCTTCAGGGAACAATGGACCTGAACGCCCAGATCCCTCTGTACATCAATTTTCTCCAGGACTTTTCCATTTACTGTATAGTTTGTTCTTGGATTAGATCTTCCAAAATGCATCACCTCGCATTTGCCCGGATTGAACTCCATCTGCCATTTATCTGCCCAACTCTCCAATCTATCTATATTCTGCTGTAATTTCTGACAGTCCCCTTCACTATCTGCTACTCCACCAACCTTCGTGTCATCTGCAAACTTGCTAATCAGACCACCTATACCTTCCTCCAAATCATTTACGTATAACAAAAACAACAGTGGTCCCAGCACAGATCCCTGTGGAACACCACTGGTCACAGGTCTCCAATTTGAGAAACGCCCTCCCACTACTACTCTGTCTCCTGTTGCCTAGCCAGTTTTTTATCCATCTAGCTAGCACACCCTGGACCCCATGCGACTTCACTTTCTACATCAGCCTGCCATGGGGAACCTTATCAAACGCCTTACTGAAGTCCATGTATATGACATCTACAGCCTTTCCCTCATCAATCAACTTTGTCACGTCCTCAAAGAATTCTATTAAGTTGGTAAGATGTGACCTTCCCTGCACAAAACCATGTTGTCTATCACTGATAAGCCCATTTTCTTCCAAATGGGAATAGATCCTATCCCTCAGTATCTTCTCCAGCAGCTTCCCTACCACTGACGTCAGGCTCACCGGTCGATAATTACCTGGATTATCCCTGCTACCCTTCTTAAACAAGGGGACAACATTAGCAACTCTCCAGTCCTCTGGGACCTCACCTGTGTTTAAGGATGCTGCAAAGATATCTGTTAAGGCCCCGGCTATTTCCTCTCTCACTTCCCTCAATAACCTGGGATAGATCCCATCAGGACCTGGGGACTTGTCCACCTTAATGCCTTTTAGGATACCCAACGCTTCCTCCCTCCTTTGATTGAGGTAAATCATTCACTCAACAGTTCGAGCTGAACGACACACTGGTCTTTTGAATGTCATGTAGACATCCCAATAGTTGTAATGAAATATATATTTAAAAAGGTAGGGGTACAAAATATATAATTTGTCTTCTTTCACTTGCATAAATTGAGAATAAACGTCCCAATTTTAAAATCAGACCCAGCAACTAACATCCTTGTTAAAAATTATTCATGGATATGAGGAGCACTTTATTGCCCATCCCAAACTGCCCCATGCAGGGGGTGGTGCGGTCACTTCTTGAACTGCTTCAGTCCATTTACTGCAGGTAGACCCACAATGCCCTTCAGGAGGGAATTTCAGGAGTTTCACTCAGCATCACTGAAGGAACAGTGATACATTTCCATGTCAGGATGGTGAGTGACTTGGAGGGGAAGTTACAGGTGGTGGGGTTCACAGGTATCTGCTGTCCCTGTCCTTCTGGGTGGTAAAGGTAGTGGATTTGGAAGGTGTTGTGCTGTCAGAGAAGTCTTGGTGTGTGACTGCTATGCATCTTGGAGCTGGTGCACACTACTCTCACCGTATGGTGGAGGGAGAGAATGATAAAGATGGTGGATGAGATGCCAATCAAGTGGGCTGACTTTTCCTGAATGGTATCATTCCTCTTGAGTGCTGTTGGAGCTGCACTCATTAAGCAAATAGGATGCATTTCACTGCACTGCCGACTTGTGCCTTGTAAATGGTAGGCAGGCCTTGGGAGTCAGGTGGTGAATTACACGTTGCAGAATTCCTAGACATTGACTCTACTTACTGGAGTTTAAGAGAATGAGAGGTGATCTCATTGAAACATATAAGATTAGACTTCATGGGGTAAATCTGAGAGGATGCTTCCCTCATGGGACAGTCTGGGACTAGAGGGCACGCATCAGAACAAAGTGGTGCAAATTTAAGAGTGCGATGAGGAGGAATGTCTTCTTACAGAGGACTGTGAGTCTAATGGTCTTATGATTTGTTTTTCTAAACCGCAGTATTTATATGGCTAGTCCAGGTCAGTTTCTGGTCATTGGTAACACCAAGAAACTTGATGATTGGGGTTTGAACGATGATAGTGCCAAGTATAATTGTCTTTCTCACCTCCTCTTAAAGGCAAGAAACTCGGCAAGTCAGTCAGCCAGCCTTTTTCACTGACCCACGTACAACATATTAACTCAGCCTGATCTTACAATTCAATTTTCTTTTTGTTGATTCCACAAACCACCAAAAACCTGTGTAATTTTTAAACTGCATGCAGTTTACATGGGGTATACTTACGTTTCTTGACACTATTCTTGCTGTGGGCACTGCAATTGCTTTCTGACTGGCTGCCCTCTGCATTTGCAACAGATTCTGGATTCATCAGAACTGGGTCATTCGTCTGTAAGTCCACAGCTGCAGATGCTGACAGTTGGGGAGACAGTACCGGTGTGGCCATGTCATTGTCATCCACCATAGCCCCAGAGTCAAAACCTGTGTCGCTTGTCGAAGAATCTTCTCGTGAATGTCTCTTGCGTTCTCCTAAGAGCCCACATTGGATTGCTCCTTTGCACCTGAAACAAGATGTGAATTTTCGTAAGCAGGTAAAAAAAATTGAAAGCTTGTCACATTTGTGAAAGAACTTAAAAAAAGAACTGGCACTTTGATTTGCTTCAGAAATGTCTTTATCCTTCCTGATTCATGAGTTATTAGTCAGCTGGTACACTGAATCTGAGCTCCCAGTCAAATTGTGCATCTTATTAAATCTCACAAAACCTGTCCTAGCCCAGTGATTCAGTTCAATGCACAAGCAGATCAATAGTCCAGGAATATCTAATCATGTTGCCATTCTGATGTGGGCAATAGCATTTCTAAACATTGGCTGCAGGGATTCATGTCTTGATTGTGGCAATTATGGCAATACAGTCAGTAAGGTGGTCATATCCCGTAGCTATCAAAAAAAACTTTAAATGCTTTTAATGCTTTAGTTGATACTAAAGTCCATGGCTTGGAACCGTCTTCCAGGAGAGCAATTTACTAATCTTCATAAGATAGTCACATCCTGGTGAAAACACCAGGCATCGTGACACAAATTGAATTTTGAGAAGCCCAGAGATTAATGTTAAGTACGTAAAAGAGGAGTTGAAGTACTAAATGGAAAATAGAACTAAAGAGGCCAGTAAGTATCTTTGACAGTAAAATTATGAAATATCAAGAAATGGAATATGCTTGAAAAATGTTCCATGTCTATTTGCAATTATATCAAATTTAAACTCTATCAATATGATGTCAGAATCAGTCTCTTACACACACAGACAAACACAGAGGCACAATTTAAATATATATTTATTGAATTTGTGAACAATGAAGGATTAAAATCTGAGAAGATCATTATTTTTAAAACAGATAGTACACTTGCTGATGATAGTCTACTATACAACAAAAACATGAAGTATTCTGAGTCATAAGTTGACAGAAAAGTTCACTTCCAAAAAGCAAGAGGAACTAAAGAACAAGTAAGTAAACAACAAAATTTACACTTTAATCTGATATTTAATCTGATATTTAAGCATTCCATATAAGGTGGCAGAGAAAAGGTACAAAGACACACAGGAACATCACGGCATTATCAAATATATACATTTTTCTCTATGTTTGTTTGAATAACCTCTTCCCTTGCTGCTGGTGATTTTGAGATTAATTTCTTTATGACTTCTTCCCGCTGCTACTTTTTTCCTCATCATTCGCTCTAGCTTTCAGTTATTTGTACACTTTTGATCATTCTATTCTCCCCGATCGTCTCCATCAATTGTTGGTTCAGATTCTGGAGCTCAGTTCCCATGCATAGGTATTGGGTAAAGCTATTAGCTTCATGCATCATTTGTCAATCAGCCTGTACTTCATTCACGTGACTGGCTCTTCTTTAGTGTGCACTTTGAAGGGATCCCAGTGGAGAATAAAATGACAATGATGTAGGAGAGGAGAGTAAACTGCAATGAATGTTCTCTAGGACTGCAGCATATATTTTGACTGCGTGCTCTTTTTGTAATGAATCTTTCCTTTTATTACTTGCTATCTAAGGAGACACCCCAAGTGAGAATTTCACAAAATATAGCAATTCCAGATGATACCAGGTGATACCAGGAATACATTGTAACAATGAAGAAAGGCAGTGGGACTGAAACAGTATAATCTAGAAGATAAAAAAGATATCATGTACAGTATATACAGTGCAATCTAAGAGCATTCAGGAACAGAAAATCCTGAAGGGAATGAACTCAAATCTTTGATAGCATGACAAATTGATGATCTATTAAAAAGCATGAGACCCCTATTAAAGATGCAGAGAGAACAAAAACAAGGAAATTCTGCAAAACCTTTTTAACAACACTGATTAAGCTTCAGCTTGGGTATTGCTAAGTACTGACCATCAGCAAATATTATTTAAGCCAGATCATTTGTAATGAGAGAATCTTACCATCATACACCACGGAAACAGACCTTTCGGTCCAATCAGTCCAGGTCCATCAAAATCGCAAACTAAACTAGTCCCACCTGCCTGCTCCTGGCTGATATCCCTCCAAACCTTTCCGATTCATGTACTTATCCAAATGTCTTTTAAATGTTGTAATTGTACCCACATGCACCACTTTCTCCAAAGGTTCATTCCACACTCGAACCACACTGTGTTAAAAAATTTGCCCCTGTTGTCTTTTTTAAAATCTCTGTCCTCTCACCTTAAAAATGTACCCCCTAATCTAAAAATCTCCCATCCTTGGGAACCACCATTAACTTTATCTATACTCTTCATGATTTTATTAACTTCTAGAAGGACACGTTTCAACCTCCCACAGCCTGGTGAAACAAATTCCTCTCTTAACATTACACAGCATTATCATTGATGAGTCCCCTAATATCAACATTATGAAGGTTATGGTTGATCAGAGCTGAACCGGGTATGACATACAAATGCCGTGATGGTAACAGCAGATCCAGGGCCAGGAATCCTGCAGCAAGTAACTCATCTCCTGACACATACAGCCTTCTCTGCCATCTATGTGGCTCAAATCAGGAGCGTGTTGGAATTGTTTCCAGTTGCCTAGATACGTACAGCGCCAACAACACTCAGGAGAAGCTCAGTACTATCCAGGACAAAGCAGCCTGCTCGACTGGCACTCCATCCATCATCTTCACACTCAATACCTCCTGCACAGTGTTGTTTTATGCCGAGTCAAGAGAATCTGGCATTGCTTTCTTCAGAGTGGAACCAGTTGAGGAGATTTAATAGAGTTGGTCAAAATTATAAATGATTTTGACAGAGTTAATAAGGAGAAACTGTTTCCAGTATCTAATGGGTTAGTAACCTAAGGACCAATTTAAGATCATTGGGAGAAGGCATAGACTGCATGACAGGAAAAGATACAATAAGTTGAAAAGGTGGTGCAAACACATTAAGAAGTATTTAAGGGGAAATGGATGAACACTTGAAGGAGAAAAATTACTAGCAATGGGGAAAGTGTAGTAGTGTGGGACTAACAGAATTATTTTATGATTCCACTTTATTAAATGCTTCTCCAGTTTCACTCATCATTCAGTTAACTTTGAAGTTTTGCACTCAAATTGCATGCTCTAAACTGCAACTGCACTAAAATTCCACCTGTACACTTTGACTCCTTATGTGCAGCCAATTGTAACACCTACCCGTAAGAAGGATCTGTTGGTAATTTAGCGTTTGGTCAATTTATCATTGTTATTTGTAGCTGGGAAAGTGCCCAGAGGTTAAGCAAATCGTGGTCATTACCAGGACAGTTCTGTGCATAAAGGGGATCAGCTCAGTTGGCTGAATGGTTGGTAGTGATGCAGAGAAATCCGAACAGCATGGGTTCAATTCCCACACCGACTGAGGTTATTATGAAGGACTTCCTGCTCAACCACTCCCATTGTCTGAGGTGTGGTGACCATCAGGTTAAACCACCACCAGATGCCTCTCTCTAATGAAGGGAGAGGTGATGACCTACTGGTATTATTGCTAGACTGTTAATCCAGAGAGCAGGGAATGTTCTGGGGACCCTGGTTTGAATCACACCATCGCAGATCATATTGTCCAAGTTTTTGGTGCTTTTTAGCATTCTTTAAACATTGCTAAAACGTAAAAGGGGTGCTGTGGCAGGTGCTAATGGATTTGGTCCTGACTTGAAGGTTTCTATACAAACCAGCTGCTCATGGATGTACTGATAGGCATTCCTTGCAATATAATGTGGTTGACAGAATAAGCAGGAGATACACAGACAAGCTGCTGAAAGAGGGAGATGGCAGAGGCCAGGAGGACATAAACACCCCCACAGGGCATTCAAGGAATAATTATTCGGCCAGAACATTAGCATGTACCAGAAGGCTGTGCTTCATTAAGGAAAGCTTCACTGAACTGTGCCACCTCTATGACTGATACCTGGGGAAGAATTTAATGGCCACAACGTTGGGCTGTCTACTAGTTGAACAACTGGTTTCAAACTCATGTGGTCATTTCCAGGAATGTGGCAGTTCCCAGCAAGCACTGGGTGCAATTCGTTGCCAATTCCTTGTGGAGGCAGATTGCTAAGCCTCAAGAACCACTGATTGGTTGGTACCTCTCCAGTTCGGGCTGTGAGCCCGGAAGCAATGAGCCCTAACTGTGCTGCTGGGGGTGGGAGGCAGGCTGTGAGTCATTTATTCGTATGAATAAAATCATTTGTTTTGGGTGTTGCTGGATAGGCCAGCATTTATTGCCCATCCCTAATTGGCTAGAAGGCAGTAAAAAGTTAACCGTGTTGTTGTGGGTCTGGAGTTACATGGAGCCCAGACCAGGAAAGGATGGCAGTTTCTGTCCCTAAAGAGCATTAGTGAATCAGATGGCTTTTTCCCCAACAATTGAAAATGATCTTAATGATCATCATGAGAATTCCAGAGATTTACTGAATTGAAATCCCACCATCTGCTATGGCAGGATTTAAAGTCAGATCCCTAGAACATTAGCTCGGTCCCTGGATTAATAATCTGGTGATATTGCCACGAGACTGTTGCCTCCTCCGGAGATTGGGACACACCTTACATCTTCCCATCCTGTTACATCCTGCTCCACCTCCCAGCCTGCCTCTGGGTGCAGCATTGTGTTACTGCCCGGAGCAGAATGTAGGCTGTTTGCCAGTGCCCGGGAAAGCGATAGTGACCATGAACATTAATATGTTCTCTTTCCAGGCTGGAAGTGGAAGTGGAGTTGGAGTTAGCTGCAATATCTCACTGTTAGCCATCCCCTGTTGCACAATGGAAGTCACTGATGTTGCACTAAGAGAGCTGACATTTTGCCTTGTCAGTCAGAAGCAGACAGTGGATTGCCTGGCTTCAGGATGATTTCAGGCTTCCTCATGGAGGAGGCAACTTGGATAGCCCTCTTCTGGCTAAACTCCTATTCTGACTGAGAAACTAGTAAATGCAGCCTCAGTTTCCCATTCACCAACAGTCCCACACCTTCATTCAATTAGTGACTAGTGCCCACTAGGCCACACTGCAAAACTAAAAGCTACTACAAATAAACAATCCAAACCATTCAACATGTACCACGCGCAAACATCAATGAGTCATTCTTGTGCTTTTCTTTACTACCTGTCTACCATGTGTTTTAGCCTCTCTCCAAAGAGAGGGCAGCAGGGTTGTGCTTCACTGAGAAAGGGTATGAGGTACACCTGGACTTTCAGAAGGCATTTGATAATCTTCCATGAGAAAGGTTACTGTACAAAATAGTATTCAGGACAATACATTAGCAGAAACAGAGGGTTGGTTCAGACTTTCATGGACCAAAAACAAGTATTAAAAGGACATCTCTGACATGAAATGGCTGCCATGGTCACCTGACAAGACCAGATAACCCACATGGATGGTACTGAACAATCAACAAATATCCCCAACTTCTGATCTTACATGGGGGGGGGAAGTCATTGATGCCACTGAAAGTGGTTACTAGATGAAAAAAGCCGAAGGTCCATCTTGCTTCGTGAAAACTAACGCAATGCTTTGGAGAAAAAGGAGACAGAAATAAAGGGAATAAACAGAAATAACAGCTAATGGGGGAGGAAGAGCACATCACGTAGATTGAGAGTGTACACCCAGTAATCTTCAATGTGGCTTGGGTCTACTGTAGCTTTTATTCTTACTATAGGCCTGCCTTATTATTGTACTTTCTAAAAAAAAAAGTTCGCCCTACATTGCACACTGTTATTGCAGTCAAGGAAAGTGTCAAAAAATGTACAGTCCAAAATAATATGTTGGCTGTTCCCCTAGCTCTTGTTAATTTAAACACCACTGCCCACATTATTTATAGTACTGCACCTGAAAAAACCCACTGCGTGTTCCTGTTGTACCATGTCTGATGCAGTGCTTTTATTGGCTTGAAACTGCAATCTTACGGACTTAAATAATATGCAACCCAATTTACTGTGACAAAAGAGTTTTGTGTTCTTTTCCCTCTCCTGGTAATCTTGTGCGTCTAGTCCTACAACATAACATTTCTATAAGTAATTGCGGTTTGGGCACCAAACAATGATTGTGAGTTAGTTCTATGAAAAGTGCATTGGCAGAATTAACAAAAGTTTCATATCATTTTAATGGAGTAGGCAAACCCATTGCCGAAGTGTACAAGAGGCTTTTAAATATGGTCATCGCAAGTGTTAAAGGTCCTGGCCTGTGGAGCAGTCACATTATTAAAAACAGAGGGTTTTTCATCAATGACTGTGCAACTTTCAGTCTTCTACCCTCTGCTTCCCCACCCTCAGGCTACTTCAATTTCCCTTATTAACTTCAAAAATAATGGAAGTTGTGTTATAACAAGTGATATCACAGAATCAGTGTAAAGGTTCACCTAGGAGATATTTTACACATCTGTATTCTAAAAATCTTAAGAGAAGAAACACTACTGAACGTATTTCACTTCTACCCAAGTCCCAAACTCCAACTGTTCTTCTGACATTAACCATTGCTATGTTGTAGGTGGGTTCCCAGCCTCTGTAAAGGTATTTTGGCAGACTGGGGATGGACTCTTCCTGAAGCAAGCCTGGGAGGTCAGTCAATGTGTAAGAGCCTCTAAGCTGCCAATACACCAACCCATACAATATACCACATCTCTCAGTGAACAACTGCCAGGACAATACCACACAGCAGATTGACAGCATACACACCAGCCCAGCTGTGATCTAGCCACTGGGGTCTAATACGTTCTCCACATCTAATGTTGAAGGACATATCTCAATGATGATTTGTATCATCTGCAGTCAGTTCCCCGAACAAGTCACCATCCTTCCAGTTGACAGGGGAACAGCTTATGATTAACATTAGCATTACCATGATTCCTTTTCTAATGCAGTCTATTTAAGGCTTAATGATTATTTAAAGCAATGTCTTCCCTCTAAAAATTACAATTCCAGTTAAATGAATTGCAGACAAAGGCAGCATTTGACACAGTGTGGCATCGAGGAGTTCTAGCCAAAGTGAAGTCCATGGGAATCCACAGGGAGGGGTTTCTTCGCTGGTTGGGTGGTTGTGGTTGTGGGAGACCAGTCATTTCAGTCCCTGGACTTTATTGTGGGACATCACAACCAATGCTGGAAAGCAATAGCCAAAACAAATATGGCACTAGATTGAAATCTCAGGGACAATTCAATATAAAGCAAGGGAAAACCATTTTGTTATTTTTAAAGGCTTTGGCCAGGTTTCATTTAGTATATTGTATCTAGTACTGACACTTCAAGTTAGAATTATTTTACAGCACAGACACGGGCCATCAGCCTTTTGTGTCCATGCTGCCAACAGAGGACAATCATAGAGACTTTGGAGAATTACAAAAATGATAACCGGCTTTAAACACTTAAAATTACACAGATGGAATTAAAAAGCCAGTTATACTTACTTTACAAATGCAGAAACTCTAGGCTGATTTGATTGAATTATTTAAAATAATGAAAGGTCTACACCATGTTCAAATTGACTGACTGCAGCACCTCAAGAAGGGAACTCACCACCAACTTCTTTAGGGTAACAAGGCACAGGCAATAAACACGGGTCAGCCAGTGACACCCATGTCCCATAAGTGAATAAAAAATTTTGAATGAACAGTGAAAAAGGACTAGGCAACATGCACACAGATTATCCAAGGGCACACTAGATTAGACGTCAGAAAGTTGTTCTCTTTCCAAGTGATGGTTGACAATAGGTTTGCACACAAGCTGCAGTTTGTGATATAAGTGCAGATTCATTGCTTGCCTTTGTGGTATACAGAAAAACGAGTAATAACATCATGATCAATGTGGGTTTCTGGACTATTTCTGATTACCAAAGAGGGTCAGAGAGGAGTTTTCCAGATCTTGCTCTGAATGAACTTTTAAAGGCTTTATTTTGTCTCTTCTGGGAGATGATCTAGCTCCTGTGGCCTGCAGCTGGTGCACAAGGAAGGGGGTGATGGTTTATTGTTAAGCATTAATGCCTTACAGCATCATGACAACAAGCTCCATCGGCAAGTTGGTCTTCTCCAGTTCATCACTTCCGTAGGTTCCTCTGATCTCTTAAGTAATGAATCTGTTGCCAGTTAAATCGCAGTGACTTTTGACCCTGTCACCCTAGGTCTCCGAGATGAACCTAAGTTGCACCATGATACACCATACACAAATTCCCATAAACTTGGAATCTGGGTCAAGCACAGGGCCACATATATGTCTCAAAACCTCTTCAGTAATATTATGGCTCTATTTTAAAATGTATTTCATAGGTTTTGCTTACCCCAAATTGGACACACTACAGTGACACAGTTAAATCAACAAATCAGTTCTAAACCTCCTCCATCAGCAAGTCTGAGGAATGAGGTTTCTCTGCCAGTTGTGCAGGATATGATCAAAAAGGTGGTACCTGCCAGTGTCGCCTACAATGAGGCTGTGATGTTTATACATGGGATGGGAATACTGTTAATATTGCAGCATCTGCAGTTGATGGCATTAGTTGTAGTTAAGGTAAGACAATCAGGTTATTCAGCACTGAGATGTCAAGTTGAAGCTAGCAACAAGAACTAAAGTATAGTGTACTCAATATGCAAACCTAGTCAGTTAGCATCAATAATAAAAAAACAGATTTTGATATTTCTAAGTGGTGCACTTCATCAAGACAAAATAAAGGGTTACCTATCCGAAATATATTTTCTCTTCCTAGATGCTTTTGACTGCCAACATTTTATGTTAAATTTCCAATTTTTTCCTTTTATTTTGTTGAGTAAGATGTTGCATCTGGTGAGTGGATATTGATGCCAATGATTGCTTTAAGACACATTTTTGAACTTAATTAAAATCAACTTAAGCTTTCACTGGTGCATATTATAGTATCTACACTTTCTCAAATTCCAACATCTGCTCAATGTGTTTGACATGAAGTTTGGAAAAATACATTAAGACAAAAGTCTTTAGACTCCAGAAAGAAAAATACCCAATCAAATGGAAATGTTTTATTAGGCAAGTGCCAAAATGGCCAATATTTTAGGGTTTGCTTCCAAAATGAGTCTGAACAAATGCTGTCCCAACTGAACACATCATGACTGAAGCCCATCGTAACCCTTGCCTGCCTTGAATACTGAAACTAGGAAATGTTACATGAATATAAATCACCTTGTATTTATTTATAATTTATATTTTATCTGTTTTCTTTCAAATAATATTAAAGAAAATGCTCAATTTTGAAACATGACTGTGTTGCAGATGTTCTCACCCCTTGTGAGCATCTGGTCAATGCTGCATCACCTCAAGCAAAAAATGGTTACATAACAGTTGGACATCATTCTCATAACGTCATATGTTCATTAAAATGTTTTCAAATAAGTCTGCACATTAAATTAGCAGATGTTTGCTTTTGTTTTATGCTTTCATGAGATGTGAGCATCACTTGCAGTGCCAGCATTTGTTGCTGACTCCTATTTGCCGTTTCAGTGGACAAGAGCAGTTAAGAGTCAACCACATCGCTGTGGGTTTGGAGTCACATGTAGGTCAGACCAGGTAAGGGTGGCAGTTTCCTTCCCAAAATGAGATTAAATGAACAGGATGGGTTATTAGAACAATCAGTGAGAATTTCATGCTTATCATTATGAAGACTAAATTTCAGATTTTATGAATTGAATTTATATCCCATCGGATTTCATTTGAAAACATGTTCCCAGAAAACAAGCCTGGACCTCTGGATCATTAGTTCATCAACAATATCAATCTGTCTCCATCTCCACTTCTTGTGCAATAATCAAACTCAAGTAAGTCTAATCATTTTCAAATCATCAATCTGAAATGCTAACCCTTTACTGTGGTACTGCTTTGGTTGTGTTAGCACCACAGACTGACATCTGTATTCCACCAACACCTATTTTCATGACGATGAAGTGGTTAACAATCTGATAATGACCAGACAATCTGTTTCTTAATGTTAATTGAGGGATAGATATTGACCAGGACACCAGGAATAACTATTTCTTCCAAACTTTGGCATGGGATCTTTTACATCTTGTCAAAAATGCAGAAAGGGTCTTAGTTTAATATCTCCTCTAAAAGACAACGCAGTGCTCCCTCAATACTGTGCTAGAGGGCCAACTGTTGTTATGATAGGCTAATACTCTGAGGTGGATTTGAACCAAGGACCTTGCAGCTCAGAGGCAGGAGTACTACCATCTGAGTGACAGTTGACATGAATACTTCATAGATGTTGCCTGAATCGCTAGCGATTCAGCTAAGATTGTACACGTGGGTCTCGAACACGAACTGTAAGTGTATTATGGTCGGAAAACTGGAATCACACCCAGAGTGAGAGCAGCCTGGGTGAGTATATGGTTCTGGGAATTTGCATTTTTGTCTCAGGAGGCAGTCACACCCCTTAGATTAACTACCTCAAATTCAGTCAGTGGTCAGGGACTGCAAGGTGTGACTACTACAGAGAGCCATTCAAAAGTAGGGAAAAACAGACGAATGTAGTTGCAATTGGGGAGAGTATAGTCAGGGGAATACATGCTATTCTCTGTGGCCAGGATCAAGAGGCCCGAGGTTGTGTTGTCTTCCCAGTGCCTGGGTTCAGGATATCTCATCTGGGATGCAGAGGAATTTGGAGTGGGAGGGGATAGTCCCAATTGTCAATGTCCACTACATACCAAAGATAAAGGTAAAAGAAGAAAACAGTTCTTCTGAGAGAATATGAGCAACGAGGGGTAAAATTAGAAAGCCGAACCAAAAATGCCCAGATTGCTACTTGAGCCACAAGTCAATTGGCACAAGGTCAACAAGATAAAAGATGTAGTAGCCCAGCTCAAAGATAGGTGTGGGAGAAACAGGATTAAATTCATGGGACATTAGTATCAGCGCTGTGGGAAGAGGGAACTGTTCCGATGGGATGGGCTCCACCTGAATCATGCTGGGACCAGAATGTTGATGAGTCACATGACTAGGATAGGGCGTTAAAATAAAGTAGTAGGAGGGTGGGTTCAGTTGCATGGAAAACAATAAAATCAAATAATGGGGAGGTGATGGCCTCGTGGTATTATCGCTGGACTGTTAATCCAGAGACCCAGATAATGTTCTGGGGACCCAGGTTCGAATCCTGCCATTTCAGATGGTCAAATTTGAATTCAATAAAAATCTGGAATTAAGAATCTAATGATGACCATCAATCTAATGATTGTCAGGGGGGGAAAAAACCCATCTGATTCACTAATGTCCTTTAGGGAAGGAAACTGCCTTCCTTATCTGGTCTGGCCTATATGTGACTCCAGATCCACAGCAATGTGGTTGACTTCAAACTGCCCTCTGGGTAATTAGGGATGGACAATAAAAGCTGCCTAGCCAGCGATGCCCTCATCCTGTTATTGAATAAAGAAAATTAAAAAGAATCAAAATGAAAGGTTTGCAGGTTAGTTATAGGGTTGATTGTTACCCAAAAATAAAAGAAAGGGACAGAATATGTGAATGTCATATTGCACCAAAGAACCACAAAAGTACAGGGAAATTCAATAATTGAACAAACTGAAGTGATGGCAAAAGTTGAGGTAAATCAAAGTCACAAGAACTTTAAACTAGTTAGGGGGGAAGGAGGCTGTGCTCAGCAAAGATTATTAAAGTTTCCAGAACAAGTAATAGAACAGAGACTATGGAAAAGGTCAGGAATCTAACTTGCGGCACAGCAGATAAGGGGACAACTATGTGTATGGGGGTAGGTCAATGCAGGACCTAAAGTGTTGTTCTTAAATGTGCGCAGTATATCAATGTGCTTGTAGCACAGATTGAAATTGGTAGGCATAGAATCAAATCATAGAATCCCTACAGTGTGGAAACATGCTCTTCGGCCCAACAAGCCCACGCTGACCCTCACAGCATCCCACCCAGACCCATACCCCTATAACCCACCTAATCTACACATCCCTGAACACTACGGGCAATTTGGCATGCTCAAGCCACTTAGCCTGCACATCTTTGGACTGTAGGAGGAAGCTGGAGCACCCGGAGGAAACCCACGCAGACACCGGGAGAATGTGCAAACTCCACACAGACAGTCGCCCAAGGGTGGAACCGGGTCCCTGGTGCTGTGAAGCAGCAGTGCTAACCACTGAGCCACTGTGCCGCATGAGTTTGTGGGTATCACAGAGATGCCCTCTGCAAGGGAATCAGGGTCAGGAACTAAATATCTAGGCATACATGTCCTCTTGAAAGGACAGGCAGATAGGCAGAGGGTTGCCTTGTTAGTAAGAAATGAAATTAAATCAATAGCAAGATGTAGTATAGAGTCAGGAGGGGTAGAATCTGGGTAGAGTTGAGGAACCTCAAAGGGAATAAAGACCCTGGTGGGAGTGGTGTACAAGCTTCTTAGCAGTAGTTAGGATGTGGGAGAGACAATAAAGCAGGGAGATAGAAAAGACATGTAAGAAAGGCACTATTACAATAATCATGGGGGACTTTAATATGTGGGTGGGCTGGTAAAATCATGTTAGTAGCAGATCCCAAGAAAAGGAATGTGTGGAATGTCTACAAGACTTTTTTTGGAATGGTGTTAGAGCCCACTGGGGAACAGGGTGAGGATATTTGTGACACCTCCTCCTCCAGCGAGTTGTTTAATTGTCTACCATCATTCACAACTGGATGTGGCAGGATTGCAGAGCTTATATCTGATCCATTGATTGAGGGATGGCTTGCTGCTTATGTTGTTTGGTGTGCAAGTAGCCCTGGTTGGTGGCTTCACCAGGTCTACACCTCATTTTTAGGTATGCCTGGGGCTGCTCCTGGCATCCCCTCCTGCCCTGTCCATTGAACCATAGTGCCACACAACATGATGGAGAGTATTCTCAATGTGAAGGCAGGACTTCATCACCACAAGGACTGTGCATTTGCATCTGCATCCGCATCTGCAGCTGACAGATTGGTAAGGAAGAGGTTGAGTATGTTTTTCCCTCCGATTGGTTCCATCACCACCAGGTGCTACACTGGGTCTGTGGCAATGTCATATAATCCCTGTGGGGACAGGCCCTTCAGCCCAACAAGTCCACACTGAACCTCAGAACATCCCACCCAGACCCAACCCACATAATCTACACATCTGTAAACACTATGGGCAATTTTAGCATGGCCAATCCACCTAGCCTGCATATTTTTGGACTGTGGGAGGAAACCCACGCAGACACAGAGAGAATGTCCAAACTCCACACAGACAGTCACCCGAGGGTGGAATCGAACTGGGTCCCTCGCGCTGTGAGGCAACAGTGCTAACCACTAAGCCACTGTGCTGCCCTTTAGGGCCCGACCAGCTCGATCTGTAGTACTGCTGCTGAGCCGTTCTTGGTGGTGGACGTGGAATCCCCCACCCAGAGTATATTTTGTGCCCTTACTATCCTCAGTGCTTCCTCAATGTGGTGTTCAACATGGAGGAGTATTGATTCATCAGCTGAGGGAGGATGGTATGTGGTAATCAGCAGGGGGGTTTCCTTGCCAATGTTTAACCTGACGCCATGGGATGTGGAATCAATATTGAGGACTCCCAGGGCAAATCCCTCCTGACTGTATACCACTATGCCACCTCTGCTGTGTCTGTCCTGCCAGTGGGACAGGACATATCCAGGGATGGTGATGGTGGTGTCTGGGACATCATCTGTAAGGTATGATTCTGTGAGTATGACTGTGTCAGGCTGTTGCTTAACTAGTCTGAGGGACAGCTCTCCCAATTTTGGCACCAGCCCCCAGACGTCAGTGAGGAGAACTTTGCAGGGTCAACAGGGCTGTTTCTGCCATTGTCTTTTCCGGTGCCTAGGTTGATGCCAGATGGTCCATTCAGTTTCTTTGTTGAGGCTTCACAGTGATTGATCCAATTCAGCGGCTTGCTAGGCCATTTCAGAGGGCAGTTAAGGGTCAACCACATTGCTGTGGGTCTGGAGTCACATATATGCCAGACCAGGTGAGGGTGGCAGATTTCCTCCACTGAAGGACATTAGTGAGCCAGATGATTGTTTCCGACAATTAACAATTGTTTCGTGGTCATTAGATTTTTAATTCCAGATTTTTACAATTGCATTCAAATTCCACCATCTGCCATGATGGGCCTCGAAGCTAGGTCCCTAGAAAACTAGCCGAGTTTCTGGATTAATAGTCTAGTGATAATAGGCCATTGCAGTTTTGGGCATGTATCCAAGGAAGGATGTGATGGCCTTACAGGGGATCCAGAGTAGGTTCATCGGACTGATCCCAGGGATGGAGGGCTTGTCATATCAGGATTGGTTGAGGACTCTGGGTCTGTTCTCAATGGAGTTTAGAAGGATGGGGGTGGAATCTTGTTGAAACTTATAGAATACCGAGAGGTCTGGATGGAGTGGACACAGGGAAGATGCCTCCAGGCATAGGATAGACTAGGACCTGAAGGCATAGCCTCAGACTGAAGGGATGATCCTTTCGAACTGAGATGAGGAGGAATTTCTTCAGCCAGAGGGTGGTTAATCTGTGGAACATATTGCAGACACAGTGGGCTGTGGAGGCCAAGTCCTTGAATGTATTTAAGACTGAGATAGATGGGTTCTTTATTAGTAAGGGGTTCGAAGGCTACAGGGAGAAGGCAGGAGAATGAGGTTGAGAAATATTTTATCCATGATTGAATGTCAGAGCTGACTCGATGGGCCAAGTGACCAAATTCTGCTCCTATGTCTTATGGTCTGATGGAGTATCAACAACAAAAAATTGAGTCTGAAATTACAAGCTTCATGTGTGGATTGTCCAGGTTTTCCTCCTGACGTTCTAAGCTTACTGCAATAAGCAGTTAAACTTTTTGGTGTATTCTGCTCATGAACCTAAAATACACCATGCTTTGCTGAATACAAACTTCTTTGTGAAAACCCACTGCCGCAAATTAGGAGCTGTAAGAATAGAAATTACTTTGTGCTTGATTAAAACAGCTCAATGGCCAATTAATTCAGCATTTTCATTGGTTCATACTATATCTGTGCTCATACTAGGTCCAAACATACCTGAATATACACAAGTTAGGTTAACATTATGATGGAATACCTTAAATACATAGCTTTGAGACAATATTGTAAACTGGCACCAAATGTAGTGACCTGGCCATGAGAATGGTATTTTGATTTGCTGCAGCGTCCATGGAAAAAAGATCACTTTAGAATGAGCCTTACTTCTAATGTAATTAGCACAAAATGAGATTTCCAATTGTTAATTTATCAGTGTCTCCTCTCGGCTAAAACATCGAGAAAGTAACTTAGCTCAAAAGAGCATTTTCCTGACACACGATTAACTAATTGTTGTGAAAATATGACACAAAATACACATCATAGAATAACACAGCATCTTCTGTACAATTGTTTTATTTTCATGCAAGCACTAACCAGGACCTTTTTGAAACAAAAAGGATTGGCTGAGGGTGGAGGATTGTGGAAACCATTTAGACTTTCTACAGAACTTTTTGTCTAGGGTGTTCTCAATGTTCTAAAGCATTCTCTTTGTGTATAGATGTCTGGTACCACATTGTGCAGGAGAAGACGAAACCACATGCAATATAAATTGGAATAATTATAAACATTATTTAAAAATATACTTCGCCCTTCGTAACCAGCCGAAGGAATCTTTGTTTTTGGACTGGCACATTAAGCATTTTAGATTTTACATTCTTGAAGTCAGCCTCTCAGGAGGTTGGGTTAAATGACACTGCTCTTTGACCTTTCTGAATTCAGAGTCCTATAGTCTCCGCAAGGTCAGCCAGACGGTCAGGCTGTTTTCCACTAATGCCCTCTATCAATAGAGACTGCAAACAGGGGGATAATCAGTTTCATCAGCCCTGGGGTCAGACAGGTGACAATCAACTAATGATCAAAATAATAAGCCTCTCATGACTAGTAGTTTCCTGTAACCTCACATAACTAGCCCAGTTTTAAAATGGTTTCAGATTGCCAGATTCTCAGATGACTGCTCTGACTAATAAAAATCTTCTTGCACTGCAGTTCCACAAAACTGATCATGATAAGAAAGAAATCAAATATCAAGTCTGGTGTGTTGTCGACTTCTTGTTAACATTTTGTAGAAATTAATCAATCAAATAAAAACAAAATCGAAACATGTAGTTCAGGAGAAATGTGTGCACAGAGTCAGATAATGAGGAGAAACAACCATGCTTGCATTTATACAGGTTTTCCAGGACATTTCACAATTGACTGCAATGACCGAACACTTGTCCTATTATCAGTTGCTTCCTGCTGTATTGGATCATAAAAAGACACGCGTTGCCTCAGGTGTAGATCAAAGTGCTGACAATCACTTCTGTATATCCCTTAGCTAAGTAATGGGGAGAAACGTGAAGCCAACTCTGACAACAATAACTCAGTAACTTTGTTAGAGAGGTGGCGTATGTGAGTGTGTTACGTGGTTGTTGGGTGGAGCTAATCTGCGACACAACCTAGTTAAATAACAAGTCAACATGGACAATGACAATATAACAGTGAATCATCACTACAACAAGAACGTCAGTACCTCTGGATGGAGCAGGAAACTGGAAGACGAGGGGCACATTTCTGTCAAGTCAATGCAAATTTCAGTATAAAATCATACTAATTGGCCAGGTTGTATACAGAAGTAAACATTTGCCTAAATTAGCAAGATTTTATTTACCTTGAGTGGACTGGAGAAACTAATATTGGATTCTGACCACTGGCTGAGTCTAATCACTTCTGTAAATTAGCAAATTATATCATGTGTGCGATCTGTGACTCACTGGATTATTTATCACCATTACACCTGGAATTCATTTCTGTGGCATTACATGACCTCAGGTCAGGAGGCAGTCATGAACATCATTTTAAATGAACTGATTTTCTTTGTAATCAAACCATATTAATGTGTGGTATAGATCAAGTGAACTTAGCAGTGGATTTCATAAAGAATACATGATGATGACCAATAATTTGTAAAGAAATAAATCAGAGTTATTTCAGTATGACAAAGTTTTCACCTTTTACTCTGCTTTTTATTGCCATTACCTTCATTTTCACGACTT
The DNA here is from genome assembly GCA_024137785.1 of Ginglymostoma cirratum. Lineage (NCBI taxonomy): Eukaryota > Metazoa > Chordata > Chondrichthyes > Orectolobiformes > Ginglymostomatidae > Ginglymostoma > Ginglymostoma cirratum. The sequence goes on from JAHRHZ010000049.1 coordinate 30,078,256, forward strand.
TCTTGTGTATTGTATATATCATATTGTATATAGTCGCAATAAATATAACTATTGTATATAGTTGCAATAAATGAGTTTATAATTTTATTGTATTTCATGTCATGCAGAGAAAATCATGTCATGTTTAATATTAATCATATGTTTAAAATCACACGTTTTAGGAACCTTGATTTTTTGATTATTAATTCTTGGCATAAGGGATTAATAGCTGTTATGTTAATAGTTGAAATGCATCATCAATGATGTAAGATGATGTGAGATCACATGGAAATGGGACCCAAGGGAAGAAAGCTCTAATAAGGTCCTTCTAAACCTCATCTCTAAATTACTCATGAAAGTTCATCTATTTACACTGAAAGTGTTTCCAGTCCTTATCTGGGAGAAGCATCCAGAACTCAGCTGTGATATTTCCACATGACGCCATATGAACCCTTCATGCAGGATCCTAGCTAATCCCGATAGCGGCGAGAAAGTGAAACCGTCTGCTTGGCAGACGCAATCAAGAAAATGCCTACAACAATTGCAACAACTAGTAGGTATCGGTGTCCCACAGCAGCACAGTAGAAATCGATAGAGCTCCAGAGAACATCTTAACTCTGTCAGAACCCCTACAACACTTGGGTGGGCTTGACCAACCCAAACACCGGAGAAACTGGCTTCACCAATTCACTTGGACTGTCTCCAGACAGAGACAGAAACCAGCAAAGGACTGGGATCATGAGTTCCTGTGTTCGAACAGCAGTTCTGCCAATCATCTTTTAAGACGACATGAAATTGGTGAAGCAACTGCTCAATATGGGGAGGTCATTCAGGTCTTCGATTCAAAGAGAGGTATTCAGAAACCGGGGAACCGAGAGACTGCACCAAACTTAGTTTCCTTTACTAATTACAACATTTCTGCCTGTTGGTTAATCATAGAGATGGCAAGGCCATGGAATTTCAGTCCATGGTGAATGACTTCAATGGCTCTGCAAGTCTCATGGGGAACTCCACCTTTACAAAATAGGATGCAAACAATAGTTTTTTTACCAGATCCCATTTGATAAAGAATCTCAACTATTGAGCAACCTTTATTACTCCCTTCAGAAGATACTGCCTTAATCCTCTACCATTAGGGACAACCACAGTACCCAAAATCTTCCAAAGCACCACAATTCCATCGAGACCCTCCAATGTGGAGTACCATGGCTGCACCATGTGGAGTATGATGCATCATACGTCAAAAGGAACTTAATGAGATTTTTTTAAAAACCAATCTGCTTAACAGAAGTGGCCCAGGAGAGTAACCAATCAAAAACTAGTGCATTCAAAGCAGCTAATACTAATGGTAAGTCTGGGATTTATTTAGGAAGTAGCAACAGATGATTAAAAAGCTAACAAAGAGAAAGAAAATTGATTTTGAAAGTAAATTGGCAAGAAATATAAAACCAAACAGAGAGAGCTTCTATGAGTATATAAAAGAAAGGAGTAGCTAAAGTAAGAATTGAAGGATACAACTGGAGAATTAATAACAGGTAACAAGGAAATGGAAGACTATGAAGAGCAATATTTTGCATCAGTCTTCACAGCTGGATCCACTATAAATAGCCCAAAGATAACAGATAGCAAGGTACTTCAATGGGAGGTAAGATCTTGTAACAATCTCTATAAGGAGTGATAAATCCTCACCAATTCTCTCCCTTTCACGGATGGGGAATGCCCTTGTTGTGATTGATCACAGAGGGTCCAGAGCTGCCTGAGGCCCCAGTGACAAGTACTGTATACAGCCCGTCTCCTGGGTCCAAGTGGCAAAAGTGACAGCAACATCCTGTTATTGGAAAATAATACTCACCTACCACCAAATAATGGGAACTTGTACATACCTTTTCTTTCTTCCATATGAAACAGGGAAAATGTATCATGGAGACTGCCAGTCTCCACTACATTTCCATATCAACACCCTGACCTAGTCTGAGAGCTAAGATTGACACTTGACTGTTCTTGCTACATCTCCATGTCAATGGTGGTCCAACAAACAAGCATTTTTTTCTCATACTGTACAAATTGTCGTCCCTTATATTCACAACTGTTTCTTGTGTCCTTGCTCTGACGAATGCAAGATAACGAACTTCAATTTCTAGTCTCCTTTTCGCACTGATTAAGCTCTGTACTACCAATTCATTATCTACCCATATCCCTTTTTAGCCTCTGTATGTCCTCTTCACAACTTACTATCCTACCTATTTTAGGATTGCAAATTTAGCAAATATGCCTTCAGTCCCTTCATCTAAATCATTGAGATTAATATTTGTTTTGGATCGCAGATGTTGAGTTTTGCTGAAAAAATATGTTTTGTTGTAGCTTTCCTTTTTGCATCCATCAGAACAGTTCACAAGAAAAGGCAGATTTTTTTTGGCTTGATAACGTCCTTCTAGAAGTGGCGAACATCTCTCATGTTGCTTTTTTTTATTGTAGTAGCATGAAACAGTTATCTTAACCTGTTGCTCAAATCCTGAGATACTTGACCCTTCCAGGGTAATCTCAGGCAGTTATATGAACTGAGAAGTTCTGCCTACCACACAAACTGAACAATCTGGTATATGAATTTCAGTGCCAGTATGATGCCAGGTATGTAGGCAACACACCCCAAAGTCTACCAGATTGTATCAAACAGCATTTCCCTTTAGCTGTTTGCAGCAAGCAAGGTAATGAATATATTGAAAAATCCTGTGCTTACAAAACTCAAAGTACAGTCAAATTAGATGTGTTTCCATGATAGGATTATTTAGTGAATGTTATTCAAAGAATGTGAAGAATTATGGTGACAACCAATCTGTGATTATCAGTTGGGTCCACAGCGTAATGTACTTGCACATACTGGAAGCTAGATATATTAAGATATGGGACCGTATTCTTTGCAGACAAGAAGGACATGTGCAGGCTGTACCTGTTTCAATCCAACATAACAGGTCACAGTCATCTCTGCTGCCTGGTTTAAACTTTAAACAAAGCTTGGGAGTTAACTGTCAGTCATTATCCAACTGACAGATTTCCCCATTGCAATGCATCGACTAAAATAGGATTAAGTCCTCATTCAAGCATCACTGTCGTCTCATACAACATTAATACTGTTTTCCCTTTTCATTGGCAGTCTTAGAAATTGCCCTGATCTGTGCAAGACAAAGTTTCAAAGTTTCAACAAAAATCTGTTCTGAAATGTTGCTGGATCCAAAATGTTAACTCTAATTTCTCTCCACAGATGCTGTCAGACCTGCTGAGATTTACAGAAATTTCTCTTTTTGTTTCAACAAAAACATTTTTTTTTAAGCAATACTCATGAGGTAAATTACAAATAACTGCGGTCCCTGCAGCGCTCCATGTGAAACATCATGCCAATCTAAAAATTACTCATTTACACCTATTCCGTTTCCTGTCAGCTAACCAATCTCTATCCATGCTAATATATTCCCTTACATTAGGTGGGTGCTTTTATTTAGTGTAACAACATTTGATGGGACACCTCTTCAAATGCTTTCTGGAAATTTAAGTACATCGCATCTATAGGTTCTCATACCTATGTTTCTTGTCACTACCTCAAAGGTCTATTATTTTCTAAAATTTGCTATTCAACAATTCAATTGGTAATCGAATTTTGGAATGTTAAAACAAATTGATGCATTATTTCAGCAGTCACACCCCAAGCTGAAGTCTACCAGGGCCTGGGAACTTGTCCAACAATTTTCACAGGACATTTTCCATGGTGATTGTTTCATGTACCTCCCTGCCTTTCACCTCCTAATCCAGAATTATTTTGTGGATATTATTTATATCCTCAAAGTGAAAACAGTTGCAATAATATCTGTTCAATTCAACCATCATTTCTTTATTTGTCATTAACAACTCCTAGTCTCACTCTCTACAGGCCCAACACTTACTTCATTTGCTCTTTAAGTTAGCAAATATCACAGAGACCCTTCCTATTTGCTTTCAGATTTACAGCTAGCTTTCTTTTGTACTCTAACTTCTTCCTGAATATTAATCTTTAGGCCATTCTTTGCTGTTCTTTATATTCTGTTCAAACTTCTGACCTGCCAATCATCTTTGTGGAATGAGATGCTTGTTTTCACACTAAAATAAAATAAAGCTCTGCAGCTGCTGGAATTCTGAAAGAAAAAACAGAAATTGCTGGAGAAACTCAGAAGGTCTTTACAGAGAAAACAGAGTTAATGTTTAGAATCTAGTGATAGCTTCAGGAGTTCTTCAGAATTTTCTCCAGCAATTTCTGTTTTTACTTTCTTTTACAATTTGATACTATATTTAACTTCCTTCATTAGCCACAATGGTATGTCCATCCCTTAGATTCTCTCTCTCTCACCGGAATCTATACCTTCTGGGTATTCTGAAATATCTCCTTTAATATCAGCCATTATATCTCTGCTGACCTGTCGTAACCTAATTTCCCAGTTAACTTTAGCTGGCTCTGTCTTCATGCCCTCATAATTGCTCTTAATTAAAAAGATTAAAATGCTAGTCTCAGATCCACTTTTCTCCCTCAAACAGAATGTGAAACTCAATTATAGTATGATCACTAATACCTTGAGATATCTTCACTAGGAGGTCATTAATTAATCTGGTTTCATTGCACAAGACCAGATCTAGATCTGGCCTGCTCACAGGTTAACTCTAGAATGTGCAGCTGTTCCAAAAACTCTCAGTGAACTCATCATCCAGGCTACCTTTGCCAAACTATTCATCCAATCTACACCTAGATTAAAATCACCCATGACTACTGCCATAACATTTTTTCCAAAGGCCCTCATTATCTCTTGCAACATATCACATCCTACAATCTGCTTACTGGTAGAAAGCTTACAAACAACTCCACAAATTACTTCTTTCTTTTACTATTTCTCATTTCTACCCAAAGCAAGTTCTACATATTAATCTCCAGAACTAAGGTCATCTCTCATGTTTTTATCAATATTAATGTTAATTAATAGTGTTTGATCTTTTCTTAGCTTCTTGTTTTTCCTCAATTTATCCTTGAATATTCAGGTCCCAGTCTTTGTTGTCTTGCAGCTACATCTCTGTAATAGTTACTAGATCATACATACTGATTCCTGTTTGTGCTGTCACAGAGTCATACAGCACAGAAACAGACCCTTTGGTCCAACTTGTCCATACCAACCACATATCCAAACTGATCTAGTCCCATCTGCCTGCAATTGGCCCATATCCCTCTGGACCATTCCTATTCATGTACCTGTCCAAATGACTTTTCAATGTAGTAACTGTACCCAGTTTCACCACTTCCTCTGGCAGCTCATTCCATACATGCACCGCCCTCTGTGTGAAAAAGTTGCCCCTCAGGTCCCTTTTAATTCTTTACTCTCTCACCTTAAACTCTAATTTTGGACTCCGCTATCATGGGAAAAGACCTTGGCTGTTTACCTTAACTGTACCCGTCTTGATTTTATAACCCTCTGTAAGGTTATCCCTCAGCTTCCGATACACGAGGGAAAGAATCCCCATGTATCCAGCCTCGCCTTATTACTCAAACCCTCGAGTCCCGGCAACATTCTTGTAAATCTTTTTCTGTACCCTTTCTAGTTTAACAATGTCCTTCCTATACAGCTGCAAAATGACATCCCAACTCCTGTACTCAATGCTCTGACCAAGAAAGGCAAGCATGCCAAATAACTTTTTCTTCACCCTATCTACCTCTGACACCACTTTCAAGGAGCTATGTACCTGCACCCTAAGGTCCCTCTGTTCAACAACACTCCTCACATCTTTACCAATAAGTGTATAAGTGCTGCCCTGGTTTGCCTTAGCAAATATAACACCTCACATTTATCTAAATTACACTCCATCTGCTATTTCTTGGCCCATTGGCCCATCTGATCAAGATCTCATTGCACTCTTAGATAATCTTCTTCGCAGTCCATTATACCGCCAATCTGAAATTCAGCTGTTTTGTTACAAAGGTTATGTGCTATTAGATACAGAGCCTCTATTTCTGACTTTTTACTATTTTGCAACCATTAGCCTTATGTAGTGATGAAATCATAGTTTAGTTTCTTTTGTGCCTTCTTACCAAACTCTGATCATCAGTTCCCTACTGCTAACTTGCTGTTATGTCATGGCATGTCTTGTCTTGTCTTCTGTAGTTAATTTCTTACAGCTTACGAACTTGATCCCTCACCCCAATATTTAGTTTAACACCTCAGTTATGCGTTTAGTCAGAAAACCCAGGCACAGATCAGGTAAAGACCATCTCGACAGTACAAATTATATTTTGCCCATTACTGGTACCAGTGTCCCATGAATCCAAATCCATTTCTCCCACACTGATCTTTGAGTCACGTGTTTAATTCAGTAATATAATTTCTCCTATGCCAATTTGCTCGTGACTCAGATAGCAATCCAGAAGTTATCATCTGAAATTCTGCTCTTTGCTTTAGCTGCCCAAGCTCATAGTCCCTAAGCAAAACCTTTTTCCTAGTTCTACCTATGCTCCACTTCTCATTGCAAATTCCTCTCCAGCCTGGAGCAGATGTCCTGAACTCTAGCAGTGAGCAGGTAACACAAGCATCTGGACTCTTGTTGTCAGCTACAGAGAACTGCGTCTATTCCTCTGACTATACTGTCCCCTCCTCCCACTACACTCATTAACTCCTCCCTCCTACAACATGGTCACATAAGCAGTCTGCACATCTACCCTACAACCAGAGCTTTCAGCCATAAAAGGCTGCAAGAAACAATTGGACAATTTCAAGGGATGAGGCTCCTCCAATTCTACCTTCTCGGTCCCCATATGTGCCTCTTTTGTGGTCACACCCTAACTGTCCCTGTCCACTGATCAAACCAGAAGACCCTGAAGACAAAGTGTCCAAGTAACTCCTTCTTCCTGAAGTGCCAACAGTTTGGCCTTAGCTCAAATGATTCTGAGTCAAAGCTCCTCAAACTACAGGCGTGTTTTCCTGGATCACACCAACATCCAGAAAATTCTACATGCCACAGTTGCAATGCATTAACTGCTTTACCATCTTTATTATACACTTTTTTTCTTAATTTATAATTAATAAACCCAAAAAGCTTCACTATCACTAATAAAATTTACCATGCAATTACTAAGAAAATTATGGTAGTCTTGAGAGATAAAGTAGCAAATTACTCACCAACTAATCATCTATCTGTTTCACTGTAATGACAGACTTGTTTGTTCCTCTGGACTGAATAAAATAAACAAGACAACCTCTTCCCAGACTGATTCTGAACTTGTTGCCTCCTATCTCGGCATTGGCTTTACAGTAGGTTAGACTACCAACACCTACTAAAATGGTGTGGAAGAGTCACCAATCTCCTACCATTTCCTCAGGTTTTCTCATGATTCTCCCACTAAAGTTATGGCCGGAAAACCCAGTGAAAACTTAACCCCACTGTTTAAGCTTACATATACAAAATGGCCAGAGGGGCAAGTAGAATTTGCTGAACTGGACCGTAACTGAGAATCAACACAAGAGATTGAAGACAATTGATGAAGGAAAAGAGGGACAAAACGAACACATTTCCTGATCTTTTATAATCTGGTACCAATTTATCCTTCAAAAAGAAACAATGTAGTCTTTCACATTCACTTGGAATGGTTTAAAATCGTAACCCATTTGATGTGAGCTGGTTTCCTTTTTTTAGCCATTAATCACACAGCTAAAATCCCCTGATGTTGACAATCTTCCAAGCTTCTTTGGCCAAGTCAGACACAATGTAGTTGTGAAAATAACTGTCTATAATCCAACAACAGTTATGTTCCACAAGGCCATCTGGTGAGGCAATGGATCAGAGTATGTTGTAAAGTAGGGAATTTGCCTTGGATTTGATTTTTCTGCCATGTTCAGCTCAAATAATCTTCACTTTTCATCCAATTTGAGCTAAGAGTGATCAGAAATTGTTAGATGTAAACAGTGACTATAAATGAAGAAAATGTTCAGTTTTCCCACTCTCATCATTTTTCATTTTGATAAATGCAAAAACCCCCCCTACATTCTGCCTATGCCTTCCTCTGAGGTTATTATGTTGAAATAATTTATGAAGCTCATCGAAATTCTGTATGTGCATAATTTCCACATCTGCTTCCGTTCGCAAACTAAAGGAACATCATGTCACGTTGCAGCTAGCTTTCCACTTCTCTCATTTCTTGGAATTTCTCCCACAGAACAGTGACCATAACTATCCATGTTACCATACAGGCACTAGGCATGCACCAAAATAGCTGCCTACTCAGCTGAACCTTAACACAACATGCAGAAGCATAACCAATATTCTCATATTAAACACAAGACTTCAGCAATATTTATTCTCGAACCAGTTAAATATTTCTTGTACGATGTATATAATTTGTTGAAAGGATTTTGATCAATAGACACCTATTGAATCTTAAGATTAGCAACATAATTTTTGTACCTCAGTTCATGAAATGTTCAGATTGATGTGCTTAACAGCATCATTTTAGGCTAAAACCCTTTGTGTAACTCTGAGCACATCCATTGATCAACATGTTAAACACAGAAAATTCTTACTACATATTTTTCTTTTAAAGGAAATGACAAAGCCTCCATGCCAGCTCAGATCAAGGTGATATGATTAATTCTGGCAGACCAGTGTTGTCAGCCCAAGTCTGGAATTAGAGGCAAGAGTGGAGGTGGGCTCGGGAGAATAGTTTTGTAGCTATCACAGGCCAGCATGGCTAGTAGTGCTGGTAGAAGTTTTATTTTAATTCTGCCGCTAGGCAGTGCAACTGGTAACTCAGAAGAGTGAGTTAACATTTCAAATTCCTCCACAATTACCCTAAATGCCAGAAATACAACATTTAGTACTGCTCTTGCAGAGTCACGGGAAATGTGTATTTTTTCTCATTTGCACCTCATTCTGGTAGCAAACATGCAAGGTGGTCAGTGAGGAGATTCCTGCTGTAAAGACCAAACAGTCCCGTTTTACAAGCAAGTGTTGAACAGTGAGATGAGATTCTCACCAGTGAACAGCAAGAGACATATTTGCACAGGTTAACGTGTATTAACATCTCATTATTACATCAACCTGCCTCATTAATGTGCAGTTTCCCATTTTTACATCCGTCAGATAGAAACTAGACAGTGACAATTCCCGATATAGAAGTCAGAGCTGGTAGCTCCAGCTCATTGTTGGAGGTCAAGAGGAGCTGCGGTCACCATCGCCTCAGGGCACTCACAAACGGGCAGTGGCTGCTCTTGCCCTCCATCCATCTGGGCCTCCAGGTCCCTGCTGACAAAGCAGGATGCCAATTTCTGGCATGTGTGTGGTAATTGACAGGGACCATGTAGGGTAGCTGTGGACTGCTAGCTTCTGACGGGGTGTACGTCTGGGCTTTTAACATGATGCCAGCACCAGGAATGCCAGGACGGCCCTATAGTGGCCCATACCTCTGCCTGTAGTGAGTGGGAGTCTACAACAAGCAGGGGTCTACAAGGGCACTGTGCAGAGGCAATGAGGCAACTTTGGGAATATAGTGTGAGAAATCCAATTAGGTTTTACAGGGAGAAACCTCCATGAAACTGCCAAAATTGACACCTAACTGATTTCTGATAAGATTCAGCCCTTGGTCTCTTGGTTAAGGGAAGGGCATGTGATAAAGCATCAAAAGGTATTGTGGAGCAGATAGCTTGGTATTTCAAAATAGTACAAGAGCCAGTCAGAGGCTGGGTGTTCTACAACTCCTCACCCCACCAGACGTTGTCTACCGTCTACAAAACACAGGTAGAATGCTGCATTTACCTGAATGAGTGCAGCTCTAACAACAGTTGTGCAGCTTAATACAATGAGTCAAAGTAGCCCATTGGAATGAAACCCCAGTCACCATATTAAGCATTCACATTTTGCATCATCAGTGCACTGTGGCAGCAACATGTGCCATTTACAAAGCGGAATATAGTAACATACCAAGGCTGCTTGGACCTCACCTTCCAAATGTGCAATCCCAACCACCCAGAAGAACAAGTTAAGCAGCTCTATGGCAACACCAACATCTACCAACTCCCTCTGTCACATACCATCCTATACCATTACTGGGTCCAAATCCTGGAACTTTCTCTCCAACAGCACCATTGGTTATTCTATGGCACACAGACTGGAGTGGGTCAAGGCAGTGTCTCCCCACCAACTTCCAAAAATTCACTACATCCATTGGATTTTTCCCATCTTCAATGCCTTTTATTTCTTCAACGAATCTTAAAAGAACTGACAAGCACAATTGTACAATTTTTAAAAAATGGCTACTTGTAATTGCTTTTTGTTTGGAAGTACAGTAATCTCACGTCTGTTTAAAGGCTCTTCGGAAAAAAATATGATTCTTTCACTAGAAATAACATTCAGGGTTATGGGAGAAAAGGCAGGAGTTTGGCACAAACTCAAAATGCTCACAGAGCCAGTGTTAACATGATGGGCCAAATGGCCTCCTTCAGCACCATACCATTCTAAGATTCTGACACTCTGTGAAACCGAAGGTGCTTACCTATCTAGCCTGGATTAATGCTTCCTTTTTCAAAATGGTTTCAAGAGCAACTCTCCAGTCATTTGTTATTTATTCATATTCAATTAATTGAAAATCTTCCATCCATAAAAGATGGAAATGCAGTCTTGAAGTTTGCTAGGGTCGGTTGAGTTCTTCTGCTGAGTTTCTCCAGCAATTTCTGTTTTGTTTCTGATTTTCAGCATCTACAGTTCCTTTTTTTTTCCCCTCCAGCAATTACCTTTTTTAAATATTTTTACTCACTCGCATCACTGGCTGGCCAGCATTTATTGCCCATCCCTAGTTGCCCTTGAGAAAGTGGTGGTGAGCTGCCTTTTTGAACTGCTGCAGTCCATATGCTGTTGGTGGATCCACATTGTCATCAGGGAGAGAATTCTAGGATTTTGGCCCAGTGACAATAAAGGAATGGCAATATATTTCCAAGTCAGATCATGAGTGTCTTGGAGGGGAACTTGCAGGGGTGTTATACTGAGCATGGTGGAGGAGGTGGATGCTTGTGGATGTGCATCAATCAAATGGGCTGCTTTATTTTGGTGGGTGCTTGAGAATTGTTGGAGCTGCACTCATCCAGGCAAGTGGGGAGTATTCCATCACACTCCTGACTTGTGCCTTCTAGATGGTGGTCAGGCTTGACGAGTCAGGAGGTGAGTTACTCGCCTCAGTGCGCCTATCCTCTGAGCTGCTTTTGTAGCCACTGTGTTTATGTGGTGAGCCCAGTTCAGTTTCTGGTCATTGGTCACCCCCAGCATATTGATAGTGATGCTAAAAACATTGGATGTCATGGGACGGGTGTGTCTTTTATTGGAGATGGTAATTGTCCAGCAGTTGTGTGATGTGGATGTTACTTTCCACTGGTCAACCCACACCTAGAAATTGTCAGGTCTTGCTGCAATTGGACATGGTTTGCTTCAGTATCTGAGGAGTGTTAAGAAAAAGTCGAAAGGTGAAAAAGAAGTGGTTTAAAAGTTATCCATAAAAATGGATGAGAGAGAAACTTAATTCAAAACATTCAAGACAAAACATATCTAGAATGATAACAGGGAGTTGGAGTAACGGGGAAGTTGGGAATGTGATCAGATCAGCCATGATCCTCATGAATGATGAAACAGGTTTGAGGGGCCAAATGGCATAATCCTGCTTCTAATTCACATACTTGTAGAAGCTGTACAAATGCTTCAGTGTTTTCCATCACAGCACTGGCCTCCTTATTGCATGCTTATTTTACAACATTACTTCTGAAGTTTCTTTGAAATCTGGGAGCTTCCTGTAGCATTACTTATTTTATTTTGTTTCAAAACATTCATAAGTCTAAGTCTAAGATCAAAATAAATCAGACAGAGAATGAGAGAAGCAATCTGTTCTTGTACAAGAGAGAAATCAATAAGATATTACTAGCATAGAATACTCAAAGCAGAAATTGATCGATGGAGGCATGGACATTGATATCTGTTGCCGATACAACTCTTGTGCTTGTTACAAAACTCAGTTTCCGACTCATAAGCCTTCAAAATTTGACCCTCTGCTGAAAAACCTGGGTTTGCATTCCTACCAGCCAAGGCAAACAATAAACCTTTCTGCCATTGGCACGTACATCAGTAATTGCATGGTCTATTCAATGTATTACAATCTCCATCGAGATCACTTTTAAAGAATCTTAACAACCAGTGATTTACTGAAAGGATGAAGCTGCAAGATTCCGCAGCTTAAAACAAATTAATTTTACTGTAAAAGAATCATGGAAAGCAAACACTAAGTCAACATTGTCCAAGGCACTTAATTATACTTTACATTAAAAGCATGATAAAATTATAGATATTTTGGACAAAAATTTGCAGCTTTAATATTTTGAGTCAGGTCTGACTCTTCTCCAGAACTCTAATGACACTAATGAACTGCAGTCACAGTATCTGAAGCTCACCCAGCACAATGAATGTCAAAAATGAATGTATCACAAAGATTGGGTGTTGATTATTGCAAAGTCAACTTGGTAATGAAAGTACACTCAAATCTAATCTTACTCCAAGACTGGAGGACTGCATTAAACTAACTGGATGCACAAGATTCGTCACAAAAATCAACCTGCTAAACTCATTGACAAATTCCATTTACTGACAAAGCTGATGTAATATCAACAATTTAAGCACAGTATGGACTTCATCAGCACATTGTTTGGAGTGAAAAACACACCAATGTTCCAATGATTAGTCATTGCAAGTACTATTGTTAATGTGACATAGAAATAGTATTAACATTAGTTTTCGACGGGTAAGGAAAATGCCTCTTAAAGATACATTTTTGTTCTTCTTTTGGGGAAGCTGTGATGGATGGTGTGTGATTAATATATAGTTTGATATCATTTATTTGCTGTTTGGATTTTGAAATTGTAGCCCTTGGGTTTTGGTCTGTGTACATGAGGAGGTTTAATAATTAATTTGTAAGTATCTCTTAGAACATGTGTATTATTAGACCAGTAGGAGAACAAGAATTCCTGGGGTAATAATGGGAATTTGTTGGTATTGTGACAGAATAAACATCGAAGAGCATTAGCTTGCTTTCAGTTAGAAGGATCAGGAATTTACTTTTCTTTACCTGGGGATAAAATCTCATACTTTGGGAAACTTCTGGTTTTTCAGTTTGTAGAAGTCCTGGTTGAAGTAAAATGAATTAGACAGTTACTCCTAGAGAAAGGAATTAGTTCAAGAAAGTTAGGAAATGGGTTACGTTAGTGTAAGGGTAGTTTTGAAAATTCCAGCCAAAAGTGTTTGGTTAGAGCTCTGAACGGATTATTTGAAAATGAGAGAGTTTCAGCTCAGTTGTGTGAAATCTTGAGGAAGAGGCTATCAAACTTAAGACTGTGAACTGAAAGAGGCAGCAAAGAGTAAAGCACATTTCTTGAGTACATGGGAGAAAGAAGTCATTAATTCCAGATGCGGACAGAAATTAATGAACCATCCATTGTTCATAATCTCAATGAAATGTAACAAAATGTAAAGATCTGTCACCCTCTGCAACTGTGCTAGGCACTGACTGATCAACAAACTCAGCGGGTCTGGCAGCATCTGAGAACAGAGAAACAAAATTAGTGTTCCATATCCAGTCGAAGGTTTTTTCAGAGTTTTTTCCACGGTTGACGAATTCTGAAGAGTCATACCAGACTGGAAACTTGTTTCTCTGTCCACAGATGTCTCCATGTATTTTTCAGATTTCCAGCATCAACTGTATTTTGCTTATATTACGGACTGATCCTTGGTGTCAGAAGTCACATGACACCAGGTTATAGTCCAAAAGGTTTATTTGAAATCACAAGCTTTTGGAGCGCTGCTCCTTCGTCAGGTGAAGGCAGTGCTCTGAAAGCTGTGATTTCTAATAAACCTTTTGGACTATAACCTGGTGTCATGTGACTTCTCACTTTGTCCACCCTAGGCCAACACTGGCACCTCCACATCATGATCCTCAGTGGACTTTGGGAAAAGAGAAAACTCTAAACATAACAACTCTTGCTGCGGATGTTGTTGCAAAATTTGACATTGTTGATAAGCATACCAGACATGCATCATCTCAGCCTTACTTCAGATCCTGCGTTCGAACTGTTTACACCATAACTTAGCTGTACTGAGTATTGAGAAAATGGGATTTTCTGAATTTATTTATTGATATCAGATTCAGTAATGCGTTTGCTGAGAAAATAATGTGCAACCCAATAAGCCATTAGATACTAAATAAAAACCAAAAGAGGCTAGTACGAGGGGGCATAGCTGCAAATTGAGGGGTGATAGATTTAAGACAGATGTCAGAGGCAAGTTCTTTACTCAGAGAGTGGTAAGGGCGTGGAATACCCTGCCTGCCAATGTAGTTAACTCAGCCACATTAGGGGCATTTAAACAGTCCTTGGATAAGCATATGGATGATGATGGGATAGTGTAGGGGGATGGGCTTAGATTAGTTCACAGGGCGGCGCAACATCGAGGGCCTGTTCTGCGCTGTATTGTTCTATGTTCTATGTTCTATGTTCTAACTGCGAATGCTGTAAATCAGGATCGAAAACAAAGTTGCCGGAAAAGCTCAGCAGGTCTGGCAGCATCTTTGGAGGAGAAAACAGAGTTAACGTTTCGGGTTCTGAAGAAGGGTCACCGGACCCGAAACATTAGCCCTGTTTTCTCCTCCACAGATGCTGCCAGACCTGCTGAGCTTTTCCAGCAACTTTGTTTTTGTAGCCATTAGATACTATTTTAAAACAAAAGCACAAATTTCAATCAATTTGCCTGGCTAAATAGCATGCACTTGTAAACAAAGCCAATTATAGACACTGACCTGCTCTATTTCATGATTCCATGATTGAGAACAATCTCTGTGCCTTAGTAAACTCTATCTGAACTTGACATAGCAACAGAGGTTAAAGATCTGTCCTGAAAGAGTCAATCTTAGAGTAAGAAGCCCTGCTACAACATTTGTACTTTGTCAGCTAAAGCTGGTCTCCTTGGCCACAGGACAGAATAAATATATCTTCAAAATATTTTCACAGGTGAAACTATCCAATAAAACCCATATGATTTAACTTTTTGCTAACCATGCATACAAACACAAGTAAAGCATGGCTGTATTATTTCCCAATAATCTGATACAACATTTGTTATATAAATTTGTACTGATTTCATCACAATTCATCAAGGAACACTGACTAACCTCCAATGCACACTGTGTGCTGCTAGAAAAGCAAGTTATCCAGAACACAATAAAAGGTGGCCTGTGATCTTCTCAGCACACATTTTGGGAAAAAATGGTGTGATGTGAAGGTGACTCAAATACTAACCTGGTGTTTTTATTTTAAATGAATGGTCAAGATAAAAGATGCTTGCTGTGGGGAATCTGATTTGACACAATGTCAAACACTCAGAGATAGTAAGAACTGCAGATTTTGGAGTCAGAGACAATACAGTGTGGAGATGGAGGAACACGAAAGTTGAAGAAGGATCCTGACCCGAAAAGTCAACTTTCCTGACACTGATTTCAGACAGTGTCAGTATTAAGCCAAGTTGTGTATAACTTAGTTTGGTATTCATTAAAGTAACACTAGCTACACTCTCAATACAATGCCAGTAAAATTGCTGAATTGGAGATAACTATACTTAATTATTTTGAAGAGGTACATTTTGAGAATTGCACTGGGGTTTCAAAAGATAGTTATGAAATCCTGATGCTTTACTTTCATAGTTTTCACATTGAAAAGCTGGATCTACCTTGTAATCACTTCCAGGAACCTATTATTCTCGGTTTAATGACCAATAACCGATGAGCAAATCTATTTACGGCTTTGAACCAGAATTGCCACATAATGCAAGACAAAAAAAATTCTACATTTCAACTTCCCTTGCATTTTTCAGCCTTTTGTCACTAAGATTTAAATAAATGTATAAATTAGCAAAGATCTGTTAAGCATTAGAGAAGTCATCAGTCTGGGAACTAACCCATATGCTACTTGCGACAAGCAAATTATGTTGTAGTTCTCGTGTGCATCTGGTCTGGCTGGTTCATTTCTGGGTGTTTTTTTGAAAAAAAGTAATTGCTTCTCAAAGTTCAAGCTAATTGTTAATGCTCGACAGAGCAATATTGTTCCTTCCAGTAAAGGAACAGGCAGAAACTGCTGCTTATTATTAGCTACAGTCAGAAACACCCACTCTTCTTGTACAGACTTGCATGCTGAATCATGAAGAAGCAGGCAAAACGGGTACTGCCCGAGAGTTTACAAAACACAATGTCAAACACTCGGAGATAGCAAGAGCTGCAGATGCTGGAGTCAGAGACAATACAATGTGGAGATGGAGGAACACGAAAGTTGAAGAAGGGTCCTGACCCGAAGTCAACTTTCCTGCTCCTCTGATGCTGCTTGGCCTGCTGTGTTCCTCCAGCTCCACACCTTGTTATCTCATACTGTCAAACACAAACTTATTTTATATTAGTTCATGCAGGACTCGGATGTCAGCAGCAAGACTAGCATTTATTGCACATCACTAATTCCATTGAGATAGTGAGGAGCTGGTGTTTTTGAAGTACTACAGTCCACATGATACAGACGTGTCACAGGGAGGGAGTTCCAGGTTTTTGACACAGCAACATGAAGGAATGGCAATGTATTATTTCCAACTCTGACGTGACTCAGCCAGAAACTTGCTGATGCTTGTGTTCCCATTTGCTTCTAACTGATAGAGGGCATTGGGCTGTAGGGTGCTGCTGAGAAACCTTGGGTGAGTGCTGCAATGCATTTTGTGTGTGATACACATTGATGCTACTGTGTGTCAAAGGAGGGAGCACATCTTTAATGGTGGTGAATGCTTTGTTGTGGATAGCTTCAAGTTCCAACTTTCAGGTTGGAGCTGCACCCATCGCAACAAGTGAAGAACGTTCTATCACTTTCCTAACTTGCAGTAGATGAATTGGTTATCCCACAATTCCCACTCTCGGACTTGGATCTAGTATTTATTTGGTTGGTCGAGTTGGGTTTCTGGTCAATAACTTTTGATATTAATGGTGAAAGGTCCAGTATGGAAATGCCACTGAATACCAAAAAAACGGATAGAGGCTCTCTTCATCATAGAATCCCTACAGTGCAGAAGCAGGCCATTCGGCCCATCAAGTCAACACTGACCCTCCAAAGGACATCGCATCCGGGCCCACACCCTACCCTATTCCTGCACTTCCCACCCTAGACACTATAGCAGTTTAGCACAGCCAATCAACCTAACCTGCACATCTTTGGGCTGTGGGAGGAAACTGGAGCACCTGGAGGAAACCCACACAGACACGGGGAGAACACGTACAAACTCCACACAGACAGTCACCTGAGGGTGGAATTGAACCTAAATCCCTGGCGCTGTGAGGCAGCAGTGCTAACTACTGAGCCACCGTGCCGCCATCTTGTTGAAGATGGGCATTGCTTGACTCTTGCATGGCATGAGCGTTACTTGGCACTTATCAGGCTTGGTTTGAATGCTGTCCAGATACTGAAAATGAAGTGAAACATTGTGCAATCATCAGCAAAGATCCACTCTTTTGGCTCAACGGTGGTCCGGTATGGGGTGGGAAATGATCCTTGATGAAGCAGCTATAGATGGCTGGGCCTAGGACACCAACCTGAGGAACTCTTGCAGAGATGTCCTGGAGTTGAGAATGACTGACCTCCAATGACCACAAACATCTAGCTTTGAGCGAGGCATGACTCCACCCAATGAACTGGATTCCTGTTGACTCATTTTGCCAGGGTTCCTTGATGTTGTATTTGGTCAAATGCTGGCTTGGTATCAAAGGCAGTCCTCTCACCTCACGCCTGAAATTCAGTTCTTATCCACATTTGGACCAATGCAGTGGTGTGTTCAGGAGCCAAATAGCCCTGTTGGAATCCAAACCAAGCACTTGTGTGCTGCTTATTGCTGAGCAAGTGTCACTTGATAACACTGTCAGTAACTCCTTCCCTTTATGGACAGACTAAACCCAGACAATTTTCCACATTGGTCTGACTAACATTGTTTTGTAGCTGTACTAGGACAATTTGTATAGGGGAGCAACAAGCCCTGGAATACAAAACCTCTGCATTGCAGTTGCAACATTGACAAGGGCCGATATCCTTTGCAGTATCTAGTGGAAACGCCACTTCTTGAAATCATGTGGAACACATTGAAGAATGGCACCTATGATGGTACAACGAGAGGATCATCCACTTGGCACTTTAGGCTAACGATGGCTACAAGATTTAGCCTCTTCCTCATCCACAATTCCCCTCCGTCCCATTCCCAATGTATGGATAAAGTCAACAGGCAATATGGCCTATTCCACAGCACTTGATTAAAATTCCAAAATGTCACACAATCCTTCAATGAAACTAAAGTGCCAGATGTTTACTCTGGCTCTTTCCACGCTGTAAGCATCATGCCTTAGCATAGGTAACAGGCACTGAACTGCTCATAGGCTTCTGCCAGTTTCACTCAAACTTAAATTTTGGATTCTGATTTTCCTTCCTTCCAGGATAGGCACCATCTCTAAAGCAACCCAATTAAGTTCAGTATGAATAACACAGTGAGTCTGCTTCCTTTTGATAAACCTTTTAGAAAAGGAATATTCACAAAGATGATTTATGTTTTACCACTCTTTTTTTGTGGGAAAAGATTGTGGTATTCCCAGAATTTATTCTTAGATTTTATTGTTGTCTAGCAGTAATCTTTACAAATTGACATATTGTTGGCATGAATATGAATTTGGAATCAAGAATGGAAAGTTTCGATAAAGAACAAACCGACATATTGAACCGTCTAGATGTCCTCACCTTCAAAAGCACTGAGATTTCTGTCTGAACACCAGACTTAAATACTAAGACAAAATAATGATAAATAAACAAAGGCATGTGTGCCTTAACCAGAGGCTTGTCAACAAATGACATCCTAAATGATATTACAAAGGAAAATTTTCTTTCTTTATCCTTCTTGACATGGTTGACCACATCGTCTTTCTCTACTGTCGTGATGCTCCGTACAACTGTTCTCATCTGGTTCCAACTGAACATAGCCACAGAGGCTCTTGTAATCCTCCTGCTCCCACACTACTACATCTCGTGCCCTCTAAAGATCTATCCTGTGCTCCCAGCATCCCCAATTTCTCTCCTACATGCAGCCTTTAGGGAGATCATCTGAAAGAGCAGTATTAGTTTTCACATTAGTGACACCCAGTTATCCACTGTTGCTGAAATGATCACACTGCCTATCTAAAACCCAGTACTGATTGAACAGAAATGTCCTCCAACTGAATAACGGAAATGTTGAAGTCATTGTTTTCAACGGCTACTTTTGCACTCTCTCTCTCTGTCTCTCTCCACCACCAACAGACCCCCCGAACTACACAACCCCGTGTCCAGCGACAATCTCTGATAAAGCCAGTCTGTTGTTGTCACATGTGATCCAGAGACGAGTTTTTGATGTCATTTTTGCGTCACTGCTAAAACCACTAGTTCTACCTCCATAACATCACTTGACTTTAGCTCCTCAGTCAAACAACTTAACTTTAACATTCTTTCCCTTGTTTTCAAATCTTTCTACACCTTACCCCTTCTGTCTCCTGTAATGAGGGTATGAGGGACCATTATGGGTGGATGGAGACACATGCCTTGACATGCAGGGTTATGACAGCCACTGGGTGCATGGAGGGATATAGATTGAGAGGGAGTGTATGAATGATCATTGGTGGTGATTCAGTGACAGGATAAAGGGCAGAGGAGAGAGAAATCCAAATGAACTGAGGGCCCTGTTAACTAGTCCTCTGTAGCATTTGACAGACCCTGTGGGTGTTATTCACATTTATCTGGGGGCTTTATCCCACAGCTTAGTAAAAGAAAAAGAGTGGACCTATGTCCTATGTATTGAGTATAAAGTAATTGGGCCTCGTAGAATAGAGCCAAAGACTGAAAAGATTAGAAGCTGGGTAAACAACTAAAAATATCGCCTCAGCTAAACATACAACCACAAGACGAGGTTCCATCACAGAGTAAGAACAGAACTATTTATTCCCAAAGCAAATTATTATTGAGGTAGTCAAACACAAAAAATCTTGGACAGCTTGAGCTGGTTGCTCTAGGCCTGGGAAATAGGCCTGTTCAAGACAGCTGGAGCCTGAAGACCAGGTTGCATTATTTGCACGTCAGCTGCACAATAGGGCAGATAGCTAACATTCAAATTTTAAATCTTGTGCAAGAACCGCTCAAGACTAGAATCATGAGTGGAGCTATTGTTGTTAGTCTGACTATCACCACAGTAACAGTGGGGGGGAAAAACACTCTCTAACAGTGGACAATACACAAAGCTCTCAGGTGACAATGAAAACTACAGCCCCGCTGCATTGGGGTGAAAAGTAATTGGAAACAACATTTAATTTTAAATCTCAAAAAGTAAAATCCTCATTGTGTTACTTAAGAAATGGTAGAAATCCCTAGAATTTTGGTTCTTCCATCACAAATATTGGCATAAAAACATTATTCAGCATTCTGAAGAAATAATGTTGAAAGCAAGTGCACACCATATGAAAGATTTTTTTACTATGTGCAGTAAAAATAACATGTATAGGAGGTGCATAAGGAGCTCTTGTGACACAGTCCTACCTCTGAGCTAGGAGGCCTGGATTCAAGTTCCACCTGCACTGCTGGGGTGTAATAACACTCCTTAATAGGTTGAGTAAAAATGTCTATAAAGCACATAAGGCACTGAGCTTTGCATGAATTATTTCATTTTAGAATCTTACAAGATAGAAGGAAGCCTTTCAACTCATGACAGGTAATCTCTTAGGGGACTGAGCAAAGTGGGATATAGCAAGATGTGTGGTTGAATCAAGTGACCAGTGCAGTTGGACCCATGTCAATGTCGAGATCATCCTGCTCCATCTCTGTGCATTTCACAATGAGGAAATGGCGAGATGCCCAGTAGGCAGAGGCAGGATGATAATTGACAGTCAATATTGTTAAACACCTGGCAAACACCACAACGTGCTTTGTTAATATTCAGCCTCCCTTCTGTCAAACTTGCCAAACAAGCTCGATGGCAGGAAATCTCAAAAGGAAACCGGAGTGAGGATCTGCAAATTCAGATCGCTGCTTGCTCTGAACAACCTCCATGTTGGACACTGGGTATCAGCGTTCATCTCAAACACACTGTATTGACACCAGCCACAGATACCCCACAGCCACAGATACTGACACTGATATGTGTCAGCCTCCCATAAATCTCACAGCACGTCTCTGATCCACTTACACACTGCTACGCACTTCAACAATGTACCTTTGGCTCACCAGCAAAAAGTCACAGAATCATACAGCACTGAAACAGACCCTTCAGTCTAACTAAAATCTTTTCTGAACCCGCCCCAATTTAATAATATTATTACAGGGAGACCAGAACTGCACACAGTACTTCAGAAGAGGACTCACCAATGTCCTGCACAACCTGAACATGACATCCCAACTCCTATACCCAAAGGTCGGAGCAAAGAAGGCAAGTGTGTTAAATGCCTTCTTAACCACCCTGTCCACATATGATGCAAATTCAAGAGAATTATGTACCTGACCCTTAGGTCTCTCTGTTGTACAACACTCCCCAAGGTCCTACTATTAATTGTATAAGTCCTGCCCTTGTTTGTTTTACCAAAATGCAAGGCCTCACATTTATCCAAATTAAACTCCATCTGCCACTCCTCAGCCCACTGTCTCTTTTTAATCTTAGATAACCTTCTTCGTTGCCCACTATACCACCACAGATTTGATTGGATCATCTGCAAACTTCCTAACCATGCCTCCTAAATTAATAATGCTGCAGCAAGGATACCGTGCTCAGGGGCATGCACCCAGTTCATGGATGGGACCAGGCTATATTTCCAAGCCCTTCGTTTGCTGTCATAGCATTCACTCACTGAGCCTAGATACACACAGTACACTTGCCTTGTCTCCTCGGCCAGAGACACCACGCTCCTATGACTCCCGTCTTGTCTCTGAGCTAAACAGCATGGGAAAAGCAGGAAGCTGGTCATAGTCATCAGCAAGTGTCCGTTAAGTCAAAGGGAATAACCTTCACTCAGGGGGTCCCAACACTCAGTAAAGAACAGCCCCTGATACCAGTCTAGGGCCTCCTCAGAGGAGGTGGAGCCAGGATCTCTCATCAGGGGTGAGGAGTTAAATGATGGGCAACACATGCTTTCTATCTTATTGTGGGCTGTTTTCCTTCTGGAATGAGAGACAGGCAGGTATTATGGGAGATGAAAGTGGGGTGGCACTGTTGGTGTAGCTGGGGAGTTGCCCCAAGTGAGTGAGTAGACAGCTCAGAGGGTCTGCTGGGTTAATGGTGTTGAAGGTTAGGGTAGGTAACAGTGAGTGAGGAAAATGTAGGCAGTATTGAGGGTGGCAGAGAATGACCTTGGCAGGAGGTAGGTATAGGAGATAGTGTCTGACGCAACAAAGAGAAGATAGTGCCATTTACACTGGTAGAGTGGAGGTCATTGACCTTTCTCCTCCAGCGTTGAATATTCTTCCAGATGGCCAATACTTCTTTACTTTGGGTTGCAGCTTTGGACCAGGATGACATGACTTGGTGTTGTGGTCTCCTCTGCTGGTCCTGGGGAAGCAGGAAGTACCACGTTGGAACCATCCCATCCAGCTGGACCTCCAGGTCCCTGCCCAAAAACCGGGGAGCTGATTTTCCCATCTGTCATATTCAGAGCAGGTGTCAGAGATGGTGCATGACCACACTGGATGGGCAGTGCTTGTCTGGGTGCACAACAGGCTTCTAAAGATGGCACAGAAGCAAGCCTTTCAGATACCTGCTGAGCGGAGAGTTGTTCTGGGAACAGCACATGGCAAGATGGGGTGGAAATTTGACCTGAGAGATACCACAGAAATGGGGTTGGTAGGTAATGAGGTGGGTTAGGTAAAACACAGTGAGAACACTGTGTTTTACACTAGGCCTCACAGCAAAAAAATCCCTTCAAAAAAATCCCGTGCAACTTGGACTTGGCCAAAAGAAAAATGGAAGATTCAGCCCATTGTGTCTGTGCTGTTTCTTTGGAAGAGCTGTTCAATTTAGTCCCATACCCTAGCTTTCTCCTGATAGTCCTATAGATTACTCCTCGTCAATATTGATTTAATTGCGTTTTGAAAGTCCTGTGGAATTTATTTCCACATTTCTGTGAGGTAAAGTATTCCAGTCATTTATATGGAGGATAAAAAATCCCTCTTCATTTATTTCCAGTTCACTTACCAATTAGCTTGCATTATCGTCTTTGCTCACTGACCTATTTCTCCTGATTTTGTAAAAAGAACTTCACAATTCTGAACACCTGTTAAATTTCCTTTTAACCTTCTCTACTCTGAGCACAATTCCAGTTTCAGTAACGCTGCCAACAACACTTGAGTTTCTCATCCTGAGTGTCATCATGACACATTGCATCCAAGGTCTCAGCATGCTTCCAAACATGCTGCACCCAGACCTGCACACATTACTAGAGTAATGCATTACAAACGTTTACCAAATGTAGGCACATGAACAGGCAAGTAATAGAGGGATATGGACCATGTGCAAGCAGGTGGGATTAGTTTAGAATGGCATCATGGTTGGCACAGACATGGTGGGCTGAAAGACCAGTTCCTGTGCTCTACTGTTCGAAGTATTCAAAAAGTGTTTTATTGACCCCCTTATTAGTTTGCTCTGTGCCATTTCCCTCTCCTTTTACAAACACCTCAAAATAATGATATTTAAGTTATTTTGTTTCTCTGTTGCTCATCCCAAAGTTCATCGCCTCACATTTATTTGCATTTTAAATAGCATCTGTCCCTTCCAGCAGTCCTCTTCAAGTCTTTGACTGTGCACATCACTACTTCTTACATTGCCAAGCTTCGCATTAAACACAAATTTAGCAATTATATTCCTTAAATCCAAGGCAACACTATTCATGTACAACAGGAAAAGCAATGGCTATATTTCAGACAACGGCTAACACAGTGTCCATGTGTTAGTTTTGTGGACCGATATTCTTTGGATGGACAGTCGAGTGATGCTGTAGTTTTGAACACTGATGGGCAAATGAAGTTAAAACAGTGGGTGTGCCGTAATGTTTGTGCTGATGAGTGCATGGTAGAAGTGTCAATTGAGAGAAATCTGAATGTTTCAGAAGAAAATCTTCAGCTGTAACGTTAGTACTCTCAGAATATTTGTGGTACAGTAAAGATCAAAGGAGAATATGACAGGAGTAATTATGATCAGGAGACGGGCAAAGGAAAAGATGTTTGAAAAGAGACTGAAAAAGAGAACAGACACAATAGAGTAAGATAAAACCACAATCACCAAACAATACAAATACTGTGCAGAAGGAAAGCAACTGGGCCAAGGTTGTCTGATTGCTGAAGAAAAATATTAACCACTGCTCTCAGCTGTTGTTGGGATCCGGTCAGTGAAGCTGCCTGATAGCTGGATAAATACTTTAGGTAGCACTTCCATTGGAGGTAGTGGAGAATCAAGAATAGGACGTTGAAGGAGTGTAAGCTGTGGCAACAGTACAGTCTTCTCTTGTCCTGTTAGACAATGGCTGCTTTAATCTGCATTTCGCCCCCTCTTTGCCTGTTGCAACATCTCTCTTTGCCTACCATTCTGGCCCCTTGCTCTGTGCCAGATCCCATCCATTGCATTTATTCTCCCATTTTCTCATCCGTGCCATGAGTCAGGAGCCCCTCCTGAGTGCAGCATGTACCTCCCGTCCCAATGCAAATCCATGGACCTCCTTTCCCTCAACAACCTGCCTCCACTCAAACCATGCCAATGCCAAATCTCAGGCGTTCTTACACCCCCATCACTGCCACCACATCTCAACGAGGATACGTCAAAATAATAATTCTTTAAAACCTCAGCAGTCTTGTTCCTATGTAAATCTCAGTGACTGATATCATCCTCACCTTACATTTCTTTCACTTCCCCAATTCTGGATCTTTTTTTGGTGGCCTACTCAATTCATGGATAATTGTTCAGATAATACCCTCGTAGACACTTAAACACTTGGCTACATTACCTACACAGCCTTCCGAGCTAAGGACTTTTCTATGCAGCAACATTGAAAGAAACCTGATAGCCCCATCACGTTAAATGCAGTGAAGAATTGAGGTATTCCATTTACTACTTTATAATAATTGGAAGTCTTTCAGCTTCAAGCATAAATACAAATAAATATACAACAGTGCTGTAGCTTATATATGTATCGAGTATAAGAAGGACGAACGTGAGAGGGTGCAAGAAAGTTAGATGAAAAACAGAGACATTGAAACATTCCGAAAGAACTGCAGATCAAGAATTTCTGAGGAAGGGTCACTCGACCCAAAATATTAACTCTGATTTCTCTCCATAGATGCTACCAGACCTGCTGAGCTTTTCCAGCATTTCTATTTTTGTTTCTGGCACTGAAATACTCAATAGTTCAGACAGCATCTGTGCACTCAGAAACCGACATACTCCCATAACCCATTCTACAGGTTCAGACCCACAATGTAGTACTGACATTGGGACTTCCTCTTCTAAAAAGATCCTTGCTATTAGATATTTCTCTCTTCAAAAGACACTGCTGCATCTGAGTATTTCCTGTATTTTCTGTTTCCTTTACATTGCCATAGAATCCCTGCAGTGTGGAAAGCAGGCCATTTAGTCCATCGAGTACACAATGACCCTATGAAGTGCATCTCACCCAGACGCATCACCCTCCATCCTATCCCAGTAACCCTGCATTTCCCACAGCTAATCCACCTATCCTGCACAACCCTGGACACTATGGGAAATTTAGCATGGCCATTTCACCTAACCTGTACATCTTTGGACTGTGGGAGGAAACCGGAGCAGCTGGCGGAAACCCACGCAGACACAGGAAGAATGTACAAACTCCACACAGAGGCTTGAATCAAACACGGACCCTTGGCGCTGTGAGGCAGCAGCACTAATCACTGAGCCATCATGCTCCCCATATGAGATTTAAATGATGATTAACATCCAAATACCATTTTGGTTGTATTGCTACTTAACAGCAAATTACTTCATGCTGTAAAAATGCTGAGTAAACTCACGTTTCACTATAACACAAGTTATGGGGCTATTTTGTGGTACTTACTGCTCCATGTACAGAAAGTGTAGGCTGTCAACACTGCCAATGCAGTTGGCAGGATTTAGCCAGGGTAAAGCCAGCAGCAAGAGAGCTTTCATTCTCAGAGGATCAATGCTGATATTATGCTCTATAATATAGTTTGCCTCTCCAACGAGGACTCACATAGTCCAGTCCGACTGTAGCACAAATCACTTCCTGTTTTACAGCTCAACATCATTTCTGCCTGAAGACTGGTCCTCTTGACTTAAATCTCTTCAAAACTAAGCTGGACAAAACATCATTGAAATGTAAGAAGATTACGGAGTTTGATCGTCTGCTGGTTGGTTGGAGGCGGTGGTCATTTAGAAAATCTGTTTGGGTTCTGACATCCTTGTGCACAATTTAACAAGGTAACTGGAGGTAAACAGCAGTGCTCAAGTCACTAACGTATTTAAGTTAGGTCATAATTAGAAATAATGAGCTACCATACTTTACGAACACAACAGTGCTTTTATCCCAGCTTGCACTGTCAATGCTTACAGCCTTAATATTAACACCCTCATCGCGTGCAGGAGGGGGTCAGGAGACAATTAGAAAGAAAATGCAAATTCTGAGTCACGCCTCAACTCTGTGTACCTACCCTTTGCCTTTTCTAAGGTGACAGGATTCATCATGTGATGTGTCCCATTGTGGTGAAAACAATTAATTCATCATTTTAAATCAGGTTCCCACGGTATAATTGACAGCCTAATTTAACTATAATAGTTACTTGGTTTTCCCAGGGTTCAGTATATCTAAAAGTGAAAAAGTTGGGAGATGGAAGTTCAAGAAGATGAATACTCTTTACAGAACCCCTTGTGGACCTACAGGAACAGGAATTCACTACTTGGCCCCTCCAGGAAGCTGCTGACTTTCTGCCCTCCATTGCCCGAATTCCCCGCTTCTATCCCCAGTCTCTCTTGCCCTCCCTTCAAGATTACTAGTTGTTATCTGACCACCACACCCCCAATCTTCAAGCCCCAGTCCCTCCCTCCCTCAGCCAGGGTTAACAGCTTGCTCCTTTACGCTGCCCCAGTTCATAGAATCATTGAATCCCTACTGTACAGAAAAGAGGCATTTGGCCCATCGAACCTGAATCAACCTTCCAAACAGCATCCCATCCAGCCCCACTCCTCATGGGGTTTTTCCGACGGCTGAACCACCTAAACTGCACATTCCTGAAGCCTATGGGGCAATTTTTAACATGGCTAATCCACCTAAGGCGCACATCTTTGGACTGTGGGAGGAAACCCATACAGACACAGGGTGGGTATGCAAACTCCATACAGACAGTTGCCCAAGGCAGAAATCAAACTCATACTGCCTCTCTGGCACTGTGAGGCAGCATTGCTAACTCCAGTGCCACTGTGCCATTCAAGATTGCCGGTTTGTCCTCCTGTACTCAATATTCCCATGGTACTGATACCATAGGAGTCTATTCTACAAATAGAAACCAGTATGGCCCTATGACATTTTAACAGGCCTGCTATTCTGTCAGTTTAGTTCAATGCATTTGGGAGGTGATGGACTAGTGGTATTATTGCTGGACTACTGACCTAGATAATGTTCTGGTGACCTGGGTTCAAATCCTGCCAAGGCAGATGGTGGAATTTGAATTCAATAAATATCTGGAATTAAGAGTCTAATGATTGTTGACTGTTGGAGAAAAACCTACCTAGTTCACTAATATCCTTTAGGGAAGGAAACTTCCTTACCTGGTCTGGCCTACATATGACTCCAGACTCACAGCAATGTGGTTGACTCTGAACTGCCCTCTGGGCAATTAGGGATCAAGAATAAATGCTGCCTAGTCAGCGACACCCCCATCCTGAATAAAAAAGAATTTTTGTCTTCGAATCACAAGATTTGGGTTTCAAACAACATGCACAATTTAAATATATACAGAAACACATCATTAAAGTACTGAGAGGGTGTAATATTTTAAAATATATCTTTTGGAGGAAATCTATTAAATTGAAGGCTCATAAGCCTGTTTTGATGATATTTGGAGAAAAGCAGGAGCTGGAGTGTTCAACCTGTATCAGCAAATACATATGGTCACTAATCAGCAGTGGGACCTGGTTGATTGTCACATTTGTCTACATAACAAAATCTAACTGCAAAAAGCAAGTCAAAACAAAATAATTTTAACTGGTTTCTGATTCCCTCTGGTTGTTCTAGAAATCCCTGTGTAATATGTTGCAACTAAGCTATATATTTTGAAAAGCTAATGACTGTACTAAATAGCCCATAAAAATTTTTCTGCAAATGTGTTAACTAGTGCATTGCAAAGGGAAAATTTAACTCCAGATGGCAATAAATAATTAAAGTGTCTCCCATTGGCTAGCACCATGTCTGCAGTGTGGTCTCTGATGTCTGACATAGAAGCCACAGAATTGCAAGATTTTGCCACTGCCTAGCCTTTAATACTGAAAGGCAGTCTGGGAATTTGGGGGTTACAATCATTGTCACAGTCCAGCTAACTAAATTACTTCCCACATCCACTTACCTCGGGTGAGGATTTTGTTTCCTTTTAGGGTGGTCACTGGATTTACACCAAAAAGTGTTCACATAAAATGTGAAGAATAAAACTGAAATATAAAACTGCCTTCAATGTATAACTGGTTGAAAGAATTTCAGAGTCTGTTGACCTCTGTGGTTGTGTCAAGATGAAAAAGCAGCTGCCACTAATTTAAGTGTAGGTCCATTTGGAAACAGAACACAGGACTGAGTGTGTAAAACAAAAAGAAATGTTGACACCTCGAGAGCTGGATGTAGTTGTAATAAAATGAATCTTTCAACCTGGTAGGCTCCTTTAGTTTAGTTACAATACTCAAGCGGCCAAAAACCAGCTTGATTCTTCAAAATATACCAGGATATATTTCAATGAAATAGTTGCACTGGAGCCAACAGCCTGGGGGATAAACCAAGTCATTGAATTCAGTCTAAATACTAACATCTTGTGGGATTGATCAAAGAAATATTTGATTGGCTGTTCTTTAGGTGCTTAACAGAGTTAGTTAAATGTTACTGAATCCTTCTGAGAGATCGAAGTCAGACAGCACAGTAAACTGGACAAAAATAAAACAAAACTAATCAATGCTATTGACTGCAATAAGTGGAAGCTAGATTGTCTCGTGCACTTTTGAAAGGCTAATTTTGATGAGGGGGAATAAATAAGAAAATAAACATATGTACACTCTTATTAAAAGGGTTGTGGCTCAGTTGATTTCAGACAATATTAACTTCACTTCAACAAGCCTTACTTTGTTGTAGAATACTGTGACGTAGGATTCCACGATGGAAGATCATGAAATTTGAATTAAATGAAAGTATGGAATCAAAAGACAGCCTAGTGACAACCATCTAAAGACTGCTAATTCTTGTAAAAACCCATCTGGTCGCTTAGAGAAAGAAATCCACCGATTTTCCCTGGTATGGCTTATATGTGACTCCAGTACCATGGAAGTTCCTCCAGCTCCACGTTGTGTTATCTCTGACTCCAGCACCGGTAGTTCTTACTATCCCCAGTATCATGAATGTGTGATTGCCACAGGGCAGTTAAGAATAGGAATGGACAACAATGGCTGACCCAGCCAGCCACAGACACATCCCATGAATAAGAAAAGAAAGTGTGATTTTGTTGGTCAACCAGCAGTAGTTTTGCAACTCGATTGACATATTGGTTGTAACCTCAACACTATATTAATTTCTTCATTAATTTCACTGAGTTATATTTCTTCAAAAGCCAAGTATACTTACTTGCGACGAAGATGAAGTTCTAGTTCGCAGCGCTGCATTACTTCAGTGCAGTGTTCTTTAAATGGACAGGCAACCATTAATTTATCCAGCAGCTTTTGCACTAGGAAGCTTGATTTCTTGCACACCTTCATACACAAGGGCTTCCTATCCATGGGACAGAAGTCTTTGGCCAATAGGAAATTGGTAAGGCATAAAGTACAATAAGTGTGACCACATGGTGTATCCTGCGGTTGCACCAAGGGTTGGAGGCAGATGTGACATATGAGATCATCATCGATTTCATCCTGGTAATCATATGAATGATTTTCCTGGGGGAGGTGTGGCTGTCCACAGCAAATACAAAGTGTCAGCACATCAGAATCCATATTGACTGCAGAATCACTTCATTCAGCAGTACTCAGGGACAGCAAGTTTCAAATAAATGTCGGCCAATTATGGAGATCACTGGGGTTTCTGGTTAAATCCCACAACTGAAAGAAACACAGATAGAGACAATTAAACAACCGAAATTCTTCATTCAGCAAATAATTAAAATCTTACAAAGTCGAATTTAGCTACAGAAAAATAGCAGGTCATATGATTGCACATCAATGAGACAATGAGAATAAAAGAGGATGTGCACTCAAGGATATAATAAGGCTCTTAGTTTGGAGGCAAGAATACAGTTCAAACAGGTTCATATTTGTTGGCACTCTCAGGTGCCTGAGGTTTGGGGTTTCAGCCACATTCAAGGGCTGGAGTATAGTGTTTTGGCTGAAAATTCAAAAGATTTGAGGCAGTACTACACTATTCGTGCAATATGTTTTTCGGTTGAGATATTAAGCTGATGTCTTGCCCTACCCCACTGTTTATACGAATGTAAATTTCATCGGCAACATCTGAAGAAAGGTAGGTATTATCTCAGTGTCATGGCACATTTGCCACAAATGTGCCAAAAATTGGCCTTTTTTTTTGCTGCATGCAGCATGGCACTTTTGTCTACATTACCAAGTAATTGCATTTCAAAATGTAATTCCTCCAGAATTGTTAGAGGAGGAATCGTTTAAATGAGGATATGCTGAAGGCTGTGGATATACATCTCTGGAAATTTTCACACTTCATTTAATGCATTCTGAGTAGTTTTGAATCTCCATTAAAGACAACAACTGATTCTTACTCCTCCAACCAAAAAAAATCTTTCTCCTAAACCTGCAGGGAAAAAAAATTACCCTACTTTTTAAACATCAGAATTAAATTATTCTTGCTTACAATGTAGCACTTTCTCAGTAGCAGCTGGCAACCTATTTCAGGGTAGAAAGTTTACTCAGTTTTTTTTAAAGTTGGCACTCTATCCGCTCACACTCTACAACCTGCACCCTGTACGATCACTAGCCAATTCATGCTGGTATTTTCCTTTGAGGTCCTCAGTTAAGTCTGTCACTGCTACTGCTCTTTCCCTATCTCAGTTAATTCAGCTTCTCCCTCATTCTCCAGCACACAACGGAGTCTTGTGCATCTGGATGCTACAGTGATAATGCTGCACATTGCAGACAAGACTAGCTAATCCCTTGAGAATGCCTGCCCAAAGTATGCAGCTCTTTCCACATGTAATAGCAATAAAGGATCCTTACAGTCTGGAAAGAAGGCATTCAGCCCATTGAATCCACACCAACCCTCAGAACAGCATCCCACCCAGACCCACCCCTCCCACCGTATCCCAGTAACCATGCTTTTCCCATGGCTACTCCAGCTAGCCTGAACATCCCTGAACACTATGGGCAATTCAGCACGACCTAAACTGCACATCTTTGGACTAGAAACTAAAGCACCCGGAGGAAAGCCACACAGACACGGGAAGAATTTACAAACTCCACACAGAGAGTTGCCCAAGCCTGAAATCGAACCCGGGTCCCCAGTGCTGTGAGGCAGCAGTACTAACCACTGAGCCACCATGCCACCAACAGCACAAGGTAGTGGTGCTCTGCCTGGTAAGGAGCTCGGTACAATTGGATTTGTCCGTAAGAGCAAGCACATGGAACCCATTCCTAAACGATGAACGTCCAAACTCGGACTAATGATGTTTACGTGAGGTTACTGGAGAACTCTTGGCACCGACAAAGGCTGACCAATTTTAGATAAATGATAGAGAAAAGAAGGGGTACATTAAAAAGAAGACCAAATGCTCAATTTCCAACTGATTTCATTTACCAGTTTGCATGTGATCAGTTTATGAAGCAAAATCTTTGCATACAGATATGCGGGATCAGAAACAGATTACAAGGGCATGACCTTGTATATCAATAAAGTGATATTGACTCTTTGCTACATTGTCTCATAGGACAATTCCCAAGATCAGTAAATAGAAAGGGGATCAGCAATACCATTAGTGGGATAACAAAGTCAGAATCACAATAGTGAGAATCAGAAAAGAAAACCAAAGTTACCTTTTACAGTTTGGTTAAGTACATAACACGTTGCAGTTTGAATCTTTACCAATAACCACCATGCCATATTGACAGAGTGGAGGCAACCACCTTGTCCAAATGTGGAAGAGAACAGGACCTGCCTGAAAAATTTGCTATCAGATAACGCCCAGAAGTATCTTATTTTAATGACTTTCAAGAAACATTTGCAGTATGCAAACCTGGATTTTGCTTTTATGCTGGCATTGTGATCCTCCCTGAAAGAACCCTTGGAATCTGTCTCAGCCTGTCGAGGTGAAACTAAAATATGTTGTTTATTTCAATTCCAATTGGAAATCTTCCTCAGACCTGCCCGCACAGGAGCTGACACTTTTACTCATCATTTGATACTAAATAACAGAATCCCAGTGAACAATGTATGTACTATACACAAAACCACTAATCTTTTTCTGTATGCATTGTTCATGGGACTTCAAAACAAAATCAAGCTTACCCTTATAATTTCTTGACATGGTTATGTGGTAAACCAATATGGTTTCTACAATTTGCAAACTCAAAGAAATTGACTGGTGAATATGTGGATGTCAGTTCTGAATGACCTGAAATAGTAGCTCCACAGATGGTACTAGTTTCTCTTTTTATGTCAGACTTCCAGCATGCAATATTTTGCCTTTGGAGTGGTATATAATTTACTGCCATTTCTCTTCGAGGAATACCTTCCTCAAAGATATTTTCCTGTTTCCTTTCCGACAGGATTTGCTGTTGTTTTCATTATTTACCTTCACTGGTTTCTTATCCCTGAGTTGAAATGCTGGGCAGAGTCTCTACTCTGAGGTGCAGGCTGGTTGTCAGGCAGGTGATCTTGCAACTTCACCCCATTTCCTGGCATGACCATCTGGCGACGTGTTCCTGCCTCTGGTCCCATCTCAGGAATGTGGCGTCTGGGAGGTGATGGCTACTCACCGAGTGGAAGTTAGCTTTTCACATCCTATCTGGATCTAGAATGGCTTAATTGTGAACCCCATTAATGTAGAAAACTGTCAAGGTTTGTCATGTCCACAAAAAGCACGACAAATCCTGCCCAGTCAATTACTACCATAACACCATAAGATCGAAGAGCAGAGCAGCCCATCAAGTCTGCGCCTATTCTCAATCATCGGTAAAGTGATGGAAGGTGCCAAGAACAGTGCCATCAAGTGGCACTTACTCAACAATAATATTCACTGATGCTCAGTTTGCATTCTACCATGGTCACTCAGCTCCTGACCTCACTACAGCTTTGGTCCAAGCACTGGTAAAGGAGCCAAATTCAATAGATGGCATGAGAGTGACTGCCCTTGACATCAAGGCTGCATTTTACTAAAGGTGGTATCAATGAACCCTCACAAAACTAGAGCTAATGGAAATCATGGAGAAATTCTCTGCTGGTTGGAGTCATATCTCTAACAAAGGAAGTTGCTTGTTGGAGGTCAGTCATCTCAGCTCCAGGGCATCTCAGCAGGAGTTCCTCAGGGTGGTGTCTTAGGTCCAACCATCTTCAGCTGTTTCATCACTGACCTATCTTTTATTGTAAAGTCAGAAGTGTGGATGTTTGTCGATGATTGCACAATGTTCAGCACCACCTCCAAATCCTCAGATACTGAAGAGGTTCACAATCAAAAACAACTTATCCTGGACAATATTCTGGTTTGGACTACGAAGTGGCAAATAACATTTGTGTCACACAAGTGCCAAGCATCAACCAGTGCTAAAAGTTTGTAGCATATACTAAATGCACTACACCCACTTGCCAAGTCTCCTCAGACAACATTTTCCAAACCTAATGTCTAAAATCCAGGAGGATATAGGGAATAGGTGCATGGGAACACCATTGACTGCAAGACCTTCTCCAACCCACTCACCACCCTGACAATGGAAATATATTGCCATCCCTTCACTACTGAAGAGTTAAAATCCTGAAATTCCCTTCCTTACAGCACTAGGGGCGCAACTACACCATAAGGAGTGCAACAGTTCAAGTTAGCAGCTCACTACCATATCCTCAAGGGCAGGAAGAACTGAACAACAAACACTGGCATAGCCAAAGATCTTGATATCCCATAAATGCACTTTTAACACTTTTGACTTCGAGTCAGTGGGTTTAAATTCAAATTCAGAGCTAGAGCACATAACTTAGGCTGGCCCTTAAAATGTTTACATTTGCTGTGTTTTTCAGATGTTAATCAAGGTTTCATCCTTCTGTTGAGCTAGACATCTATCTTATTACTCAATTCAAGGAACAGCAAGGAGGTCTGGCCTTGATCTTGCCAAATATTCCTCCCCTGAGTGAAAACACCAGAAATGGTTAACCGGTTATTTACCCCCTTTGATATTTGTGTGACTGTGTGTATGAAAGCTTGATGCATTGTTCCAATTTAACACCAGTCAGTGTACTTCAAATGTAATTCATTGGCTGTACGATTCTTTGAAATGTCCTGAGGTTATGTTTCCAAGGTACCTATGTTGTTTACTAATCTTCAATGCCATTTGTGAATCAATGATTCATCTCACCTCCAAGCCAGATGGTTGTAGGTTTGAGACCGACTGGAGATAGTTGAGTCCCATAATCCAGGGTGGCAATCCCCACTACCAGCACGGTGCGTTATCAGAGGGCCAGCACCTTGGAGCACTGAGCTGTCAGAGGCAGTGAGAACACCCTCTCAGGTGGATGCAAATAATCCTATGTCATTGTTGGAATTAGAGCAAGGCAGCTCTTGTAATCCTGGGACCAATATTCGTTGTTCAACCACATCACTCAAAATAAAACAAATTATCTGGTTATTTAGGTTGTTATATTTCCAGGACCTTGCTGCGCACAACTTAGCTTCACTATTTTCTGCATGATGACAGTGATTGCACTCAAAGGTTCTTCATTGTCTGAAGTAATTTAGAACATTCCAGTGCGGTGAAGCACTGTATAAATACAAGTTCATACAAGTTTTTACCTTTCCACATTCTCTATGTGATATAACATCTGTATAAGTTTAGTGTGACTTCAAGTTCGAACAGTCATCATAATGCTTATATTTATACAGCCTTGAATCTTTAGAAGGATGTTTTCTCTTTTTCTTTTAGCATTGTATTCCCTCATTTAAACCAGCACATTCAATGTGATTATTAACTTGTTCTGAAAAAAGGTTGAAACTGTTGAATTAAAAAGAGCTCTGAGAGTTCATTAGCTACTGCAAACAATCATGACATCACGAAGTAAGTAGAATTAACAGAAATTAAACTCAAAAATCAAATTTAAGTTAGTTAATTTAAGTTCTACTAATCCTCGACAAAGTAACAGAATGTCAGGAATGATAGCCTTTCGAGTAAGTTGTCATTCGGAAAGGGTTTGCGGAGATGAAGTTGCAAAATGAATTGGTCGAAACAAATCAACCATCGTAACTTACCTATGCTTGGTGTCAGAAACACATTCCTTTGGTGGAAAAAGTTACAAAAAGACTGTTCAAATGTTTGAATCCATTGAAGCAAATTGTGAATTCACTGTTGCTGCACTCTTTTTACATAATAAAGCCATTGGTTAAAAATGAAGTTGCTTGAGTATCAGCCAATTCAAAACGTTTCCTTTCAAACATAATTGCAGGTTTTCACGGATTTTGATCCCACCCTAATATGCAATATTCACCTCAGAAGCTTTTTGTTCCCTGGAGACTCTCTTGCAGCGACGAGAGACTCTTAAAAAGAAATCTTAAGGGCACCATGTACAAAAGGAAATGTTTGGAAAATCTCTCCATTTTACAAGCGATGTGGAAATGCGGATCATATTGTTTCGACACAAACAACACATATCTCTTCCAGTTCTTCGTTCCTTTCCGGTAACAGGAGCATGTCCCAAAACAGGACTTTTGCCTTTTAAGACCTTTCCTGTTTCAATATATTTATGAGTCACTTCCAGACTTTTTCTTTTGTATTACCTGTATTTCAAGTTGCTATCCACAATGGGAACCATTCTGTAGCCAAACTCTAGTGAGTTGTGTAATTAGGGAAGTGGAGAGAGTTTAGAACTAAAAAGTTAGGGCAAGGGATTAAATTTGGGAGGCTGCTGTAAATCAAAACTGTAGAAACGAGGCAAACAAAAAATAATGAACGGATCACCACATGAAGGGAGAGGGTAGAAATCTAAGGGGCAATAACAGATAGGGCAGGTGATTACAAAAAATAATAAATTAACTGAACTAAAAGCTTCATATCTGAATGTACATAGTAAAACAGAACTGGGGAGCTGATAGCATAAACAGAATTAAATCAGCGTGAACTAATAACTATTACAGAGGTGAAGCTTCAGGCTGACATAGACTGGGACCAAATATTGCAAAAGATACATCCCATCCAGAAATAAGGTTTACTGTTTAAAAATAAAGTGTCACCCATTTCAGACAGAGATGAGAATTATTTTTCCTCACAGAGGGTCATTAGTCTTTGCAACTCCCCCTCAAAAGTGATGGAAGCAGAGTCTCGTGAATATTTTTAAAGGCAGAGGTAGATAGATTTACAATAATGAGAGGTAAAGTGTTAACAGGCCATCCAGTTACAATCACAACTTGAGAAAACAAGGTGTGGGGCTGGATGAACACAGCAGGCCAAGCAGCATCATAGGAGCAGGAAAGCTTGACGTTTCGGGCCTAGACCCTTCATCAGAAATGCGATAGAGAGAAAGAAAAAAAAAGCATTTCTGATGAAGGGTCTAGGCCCGAAACGTCAAGCTTTCCTGCTCCTATGATGCTGCTTGGCCTGCTGTGTTCATCCAGCTCCACACCTTGTTATCTCGGATTCTCCAGCATCCGCAGTACCTCTTATCTCTGATACAATCACAACTTGTACATCTTTACCTCCCGGTCTGATTTCCAAAGACATGGAGTTACTTTCCACATGTACGTTGATGACTACTAACTTTAATTTGCACTGCTTCCCTTGACCACTCCACTAATTAGGTGTTATCAGTTTGATTCTTTGGCATTCAGTTTTAATGACAGTCTACCAAACGTTAAGATAGAAGTTCTTGCCTTTCAGACCCATCACAAATAATGTACTCAAACAACCAATTCCAATCAATTTCTTGGTTATTCTCATAGGTGAGACGAGCCACTATGCAGGCTTGGCATCCTCTAAACCCTGGGGCATCTTGTGTTAAAAAGTTACAAGTTAGTAATTTTTACTGATATCCAACCTCCCCTGCTCAATTCACTTCATCACACAGTTCCTGTCAGTGTTTCAACAATGTCATTTGCCAACCCTTCATCTAACTGATGACAAAACCCTTATTCTTTTCATGTCTTTGCCATTTCCAGACTCAATTACCGCAAACACATATCCATGCTTAAAGCCATTTGAATGCTTTTATTCGCATTTATTTGACAAATAATGATGATAAGTTTAAAAATATGTTAATTTAGAAGTTATAATTTTTTAGCCTTGTGGAAACAGAATTGGAGACTGGGAACGGATAAGGATGCAGGAGAGTGGGGAAAGACCCATTGCTTCCTGCTGCATTCCTGCCTCCGACATAGTTTGCCAGAGTTGGGCTGGGAACTGGGGCTGGCCATCTTCACCACTGAACTGGCAGGTAATCAGACAGGACAAAAGCACATATAGGAACCATTCTGCGCTGCTGCCAATGTTTCACCTGGCAAAGCAACCCTGTGGAAGCTCACACTGATATCATGCACAGCTATCGGTGACTGGGCCTGTGGAAGGGTTTCTTCTCCATCCCAATGTCTCCATGCGTTTTGGGAGCCTTCTTTACTGGCCAAAGGCCCTTGCAGTCTGAATCTGTCTCAGCAATGGCCAATAAGGAGAATGATAACACAACAGCAATGTAATTGGGCTAATGATCCAGATGCTTGGATTAACGCTTTGAGTACTACACCAACTGGAGCAATTTAAAAATATTAATAAATTTAAGAAAAGGCTACCTCCCATCTAAGGTGCCCTCCAAGGTACTTACAAACCTGACTTGGACTATTTAAACAAAAAAACTCTAGTTCACTAATGTCAGCCGGAATTTAAATCTATCATCCTTATCCAATTGGCCTAGGTGTAACTCAAGACTCACAGCGATATCATTTACACACAAGTGCCTCTGAAATAGCCTAGGAAGTCACCCAATTGTTTCAAACCAGAAACAGAAAAATTAAACAAGGATAAAACTAAATGCAGGATCCAGCATGAACATCAACAGTAGAAAATGATAATGGCACACACAGTCAGTCAACCCTCAAAGTCCTCCTCACTAATATCTGGGTACATATCCCAAAATTGGGACAGCTGCCGACAGGAAAAGTAAGCAACCTGACACTGTCATTCATACACAATATCCCTGATACCTCAGCCACCATCTTGGCTTATGTCCTATCCATTGGGAGCATAGACCCGGCGAGGTGATGGTGTCCTGGTAATGTCATTGGACTAATAATCCCGAACTCCAGGGCACATGGGTTTGAACTCCACCACGGTAGATGGGAAATATGAATTGAATTCAATAACAATTTAGAATAGATGGCTAGTTTGTTGGTGATTATGCAACCCATATCAGTTATTGTAAAAACCCAAGTAATTCACCAATATCATTTAGGGAAGGATATCTGTCATTCTTATCTGGTCTGGCCTATGTGTGACTCCAGACCCACAGCGTTGTGGTTAAATCTTAACTTCCCTCTGGACAATTAGGGATGGGCAACAAGTGCTGGCTTATTGACTGGGCTGACTGTAGCCCAGTCTCATGACATCAAATCAGACATGGCCACGGGAGCCCCTTGCTGATTACAATTATTGCCTTTCCGCAGTTGATGACTCAGTACTCGTCCATGTTGGACATAGCTTGGAAGTCTTCATAAAATTAGCAAGAGCACGAGTCTACTCTGGGTGGGCTTTCAATGTCCAAACGTAGAATAGTTGCTTTACAATAGACAGGATCCTTACTGACATATTTGGCGTATTAGGCTTACAGTGAGCAGTTTTTAA
Organism: Ginglymostoma cirratum; assembly: GCA_024137785.1. Taxonomy (NCBI): domain Eukaryota; kingdom Metazoa; phylum Chordata; class Chondrichthyes; order Orectolobiformes; family Ginglymostomatidae; genus Ginglymostoma; species Ginglymostoma cirratum. The sequence goes on from JAHRHZ010000049.1 coordinate 30,117,643, forward strand.
TGTTCTCCCAAGGGACGTGGGCATCGCTGGCGGGCAAGCATTTATTGCCCGTCCCTAGTTGCCCTCTTCAACTGCTGCAGTCCAAGTGCTTCACTGGGGAACAAAGAAATGGAAGAGCCTATTTAGTCCTGTCCTTACCAATCTACCAGCCACAGAATACTATTATCACTGGTTAAAAAAAAAAGCATGGTGTATAAATCAAGATTAAAAGGTATTGCAGAAACATACGTAAAGGAATAATTAAAAATTATAATATAAACTTTATGCACAAATATATTTCCTAAGATACTTTCTGCAAAGTTTAATTTAATAGCCTTCAAATCTCTTCTAATTGCTATGCAGCAAACCTGATTAAACAATGTATTTGGCTCAAATAACCCGACAGCAGCTACTTTACTATAATTCTTTAGTTACAAATAAAAAAAACTTCACTAACAAATCTCTGGAGGCTCATAAGTGAAGACATTTGGAGTCACCAGGATCCAACAAATAGCTAAGATAATCTATAAAATTATAAGTGCAATATATATCGACAGCTGATTTTAAATGTAGAATAGACACCATTACAAATGATGCAGTCATACTTTAAGAAGATAAACAACCCTATCAATGACAAACTGAACTTTAGAGAGTTAGCCAAGGCAAAAAAGGATATTGTCAAATACTTTGAATCTTCCCATCTGCTTGGTGATTTCTCAGCTCACTGTACAAAGTGTATTGAAGTTTTTTTGTCTGAAAAGCTAATATTCTTTAGTGATGTAAAGTACCTCAGGCCCCTCCTGAAAGCCACACAAACACTTCCTTTTTCTCCTCTCAACAATATGCAGGGAGCTATGAAGGTGCCTTTGTGTGTTTAGAAAAGCACTGGCCCTAATTGCTCATGCATGTCCAGTAAGCACTCAGTAACCTCCAAAGTAACTACCAAACAGTTTATTGCTCAGCCTTGGCCACCTTGCTTTTGCACCCACGTCTTCATTGAAGCCACTTTTCCTTCACCACTTCTTCAGATTGTGAAGTCTGTTTTCAAAACAGACTTCCTACTCCTCTGCTTAATATTGCCTCTGCTGAATACAATTTTTCATTTTAAAATATGCGTCAGTTTACTTGTGTTATCAACGAGTTGCTGAAAGCCAAATAACAAAGTGTCTTATTTACAGGTGTAGAAAATTAAAACCATCAATACAGCTTAATTCAGATTTTCTCATACAAGCACTAAATGGTTTTTCTTAAAATTGATCCTTGTTTTCAACTTTAATCCAAAATAGATTCTGTTGCCTTTACCTTGTGGCATTATTGCTGATAACAACCACAAGCTCAATGCACCCAAGAAATAGTTTTTTTTTGAAGGAGCCATAATATCAAATCTTTACAGAAGCACAGAAGTAAACTTCCACCTTCAATGGAATCTCTACAGATACTCACTCCCATCCATCATTAATTTTACTATGTATATTCTATTAGCCAATTGTAAGCCAGTAATATAAACACATTATGAAATTGTTAACAATTAGATTTACACGGTGGGAGGGGATTGCCCAATCAGCTGGCATTCAAATATTTAAGGAACTATTAGGAGTTGGAACTTTCATAAACCCACGGCAGAGTAATTGTTTCCCACCTTCCACTTGCTAAAGAGCTACACTGCTGTGTGGGATAGAGAAACAGCACATGCTCCAGGCTTTCCACAATCACAGCACTGTTTCGGCTCAGAAAAACAGATCAGCACAATTAAAAGAGCTTCAATATGTTTTGCACATGATCTGGCTATAGCAATGAAAATGGCATAAATTTGTAACTGTATAGATTCGTTTTGAATTAGCAACACAAGTTGGTTTGTGGGGAATGACAAGCATTCCATTCAATCAATTCAGTGACTTGATTTCTACCAAGCTCTGTCATACAGCAATCAATAAAAAATGGTGAGGAAGAAGTTAAACAAAATGACAACATATATATAAATCTGGATTGCACTGTGCTGCTAATGATTGACGGCCGCAATAGCTAGAGAGCTGTATTTAAGTACCTTTCACATTGCAAAAAGGCACTCTTGATAACGTGTGCTCATCTGTAGACAGAACTCATGCATGTAGATTTTCAGTTACCTTACAGAATTAGAATCAGAGAAAAGCTAATTGACAGGCAGAAAGACAGAAGGAGTGAAGTGTAGACAACTTGTAATTGAACACAGGGAAAAAAACTACAAAGAATACAACAGCAATTTTAATATTCCAGTACACAAAAGCTGCCCCTTGAGAGTATAGTGATTGTAATGAGGTCAGCCAAGTGGACTTCAGAATATTAGTTCTCTGATTGGAACTGTTAACCTGGTCCAGTCAGGGAACCCTGGCAGACAGATATAAACAGAAGTGTCAGGGGTTCTGTTCACTCTGACAGCTGGCTCTGAGGAAGCTGGATCAGTGTCTTGATGATGTTTCAGCCTGAAACATTGACTTTCCTGCTCCTCAGATGCTGTCTGACCTTCAGTGCTTGTCCAGCTCCACATTTGACTCAAGGACTTTCCACGTGTAAATAAAGGGTAACTTAGTGACAGGTTACCGGCCTCTGTGGAGTTATTTCACAGAGAAAAGGGAAGCTTACCCAATAGTCTGTAGGAGAAACATCGTTGATAGAATGCTAACTATATTCTCAAGGTGCAAATGAAACTGTACGTGGAAGATGAGAAAACAACTGTTTTTGTTAAGTCAGTAGATCTACCATTTACCCAGTCAATGCATCATTGCATTCCCTTAACAAAAACATTGATGAGAAATTCCGGGTCAAGTGTCAATGACATCAGGTCATAAGAATTCACGAGAAGAAATACAAATTCATGTGGCAGGCTCGTCAAGAAATGAACAGCTCACCAGATCCAGGGCAGTTTATCAAAATGGATCCAAAATTGCCTTAGTGGGAGGAAGCAGAGCATGATGGTCAAAGGGTGATTGATTTTGTGTTTGGAAGCCTATATCCTGCAGCGAGCTGCAGGGTTTCATGCTGGGTCCCTTCCAGTTTGCAATATATATTAATGATCTAGACATGAATGCCAGAGCTATGAATCAATAAGTTTGCAGATAACACAAAAACTGGTGGTAAATAGTGAGGAGGAAAGCCTCAGACCTCAGGACGATATAAACAGGTTGAACAATGTCAAATGGAATTTTATTCTGGAAAATGAGAGGTGATGCATTTTGGGTGGACTAACAAGACAAGGTAGCTCATGTCGAATGGTAGGATTGCAGGAAGTACAGAGGGTGAGAGAGACCTTGGTATGTATATTCATAGACCTTGAAGGCAGCAGGACAGGAAGATAAGATGGCTAATAATGAGAAATGTCTTCGCCCAGAAAGTGACGAGTCTGTGGAATTTTCTGCCACTGAAAGCAGTCGAAGCCGAAAGATTGAATGTTTTCAAGAAGGAGTGAGCTATAATCCTTAAGGCTAAAGGGTCAAAGGGATGGGGAGAAAGTGGGAGCAGGGAACTGAGTTGGATGATCAGGCATGATCACATCGAATGTGGCAAAGCAGGTTCGAAGGAGTGACTAGCCTACTCCGGTGCCTACTTTCTATGTTCCTATGTAAGAAAGCATATGGGATACTTGTGTTTATTAATCAAGACACCAAATAAGAGAGCAAGGAGGTTATAATGGCACTGTACATCACTTAGTGAGGCCACAGCTGGAGTAGTACTGTGTGCAGTTCTGGTCGCCACACTCAGGAATGATTGCATTTGTGTAGGAGATTCACCAGGATGTTGCCTGGACTGGAGCGATTCAGCTCTGAAGACAGACTAGATAGGCTGGGGTGGTACTCCTTAAAGCAGGGAAGACTCGCTGGGGGGAATACCCGATTGCAGTGTCATACAAAGGATAGATATGGAGACACAATTCCCCTTACTAGAGGGGTCAACGAGTTTAGAGACGTGAACTTTCTAAAAATGTGAATATTGTGCTCACAAATACCACAGTCTTTTCAACAATGGACTTTGAAACAAATTGAGAATGACTGTTGAGGTGCTCTGTAATAATCTCAGCTGGTCAGCCAAGCTGCAAACTTAACTTCCTGGCACAGCAGCCCACTCAAAGAATTTTCTTCAAATGGCTGAATGCTATAGTCCTCATCAATAGATCAATGGAAAGGCATTCCAAGCACTTTCTGTTAGCTCATTTGCTTCTGTAGATTTCAATATGCTACATACAGGGAGAAGGGCATTTGTCAAGGCAAAACTCTCGGAAAATGACACAAGACAATCAGAGATAAACGTTATCCTAAAGATTCGGTATACTAGAAAAGAAAAGATCAGAAAGGGCAGGAAGATCTGGGTAGGGTGTGGTGAGAAGATGATAGATCTCCAATGTGGCAGTCAAATTAATAAGGTACATGCGACTCAGTTAATTGAGAATGATTATAAACGCAAAACTGTCAGTATCTGGGCAACTGATAGAGGCCAATGGTTTAAGATTCATGTTTGTAATTAGAGCTATTGATTTCAAATTTACCGTAGATTAGAATTGTATTATCATCCTTTTCCAATGGGTCTTCTACAAATTAATCCTGCCTTGTTGTGCAATATCGGATCTAAAATAGCTTCAACCCTAGCTGGTTCTACTACATACTGTTCCAGGAAACTGACCATGAAAACATACTACAAACTAATCTTCCAGACTGCTTTTATCATTTGGATTGGTCCAACCTAAATAAAGATAAAAATTTCACATGACAAATACATTGCGTTCATTACAAGCTCTAGTAATTTCTTGCTTAGTGCCCTTTCGAATGGCAAAACTACTGTTTACTGTTAGTGAGCCTACGTACTACATTCACCAGCATTTTCTAATCTTGGACATTCCTAATCTCCACCACAATGACCCTACAGCCTGATTTTCTGAACCAGGAGTCTTTTTCACTTATTTCCATATGTCGTTCTTTTAATTAGAGCTAACCCCATCTCTTTTTCCACCTGGCCTTTCTTTTTGAAATGTTGTGCATTGTAGATAGTTTGTTTCCTAATTTTGGTCACTTGTAACCGCATCTATACTGTCATCATTTTTTGTTCCATGAGTTCATTTATTTCACATTACACTTTAAAAATTTGGATGAAGGCGTCCTTGCTGAGCTTGCAGATGACAGAAAGATAGGTGAAGGGACAGGTAGCATGGAGGGAGCAGGGAGGCTGCAGAAATACTTGGACAGCTGAGGCGAGTAGGCAAGAAAGTGGCAAATGGAATACAACATGGGCAAGTGTGAGGTTACGCATTTTGGTACGAAAAACAGAGGGATAGACTATTTTCTAAAAGGGGAGCGGCTTTGGAAATCTGAAGCATTAAGGGACTGGTGAGTCCTAGTTCAGGGCTCTCAATGTTAACAAGTAGGTTCAGTTGGCAGTTAGGAAGGCAATTACGATGTTAGCATTCATTTTATCAGGGCTAGAATACAAGAGCAGGGATGTACTGCTGAGGCTGTATAATGCTCTGATCAGACTACACTTAGAATATTGTGAACAGTTTTGGGCCCCTTGCCTAAGGAAGGATGTGCTGGCTATGGAAGGGATCCAAAGGAGGTTTACAAGAATGATCCCGCAGATGAAGGGCTTGTCATACAAGGAGCAGTTGAGGACTCTGGGTCTGTATTTGATGGAGTTTAGATGGATGGGAGGAGGGGATCTGATTGAAACATACAGAATGCTGAGAGTCCTGGATAAAGGGGACTTGGAGAAGATGTTGCCAATAGTAGGAGACACTGGGACCCAAGGGTGCAGCTTTTGAGAGAAGGACGACCCTTTAGAACTGAGGTGAGGAGGAATTTCTTCAGCCAAAGGGCGGTGAATCTGTGGAACTTATGGCTGCAGAGGCCTGTACAGGCCAAGTCATTGAGTGTATTTAAGGCAGAAATAGATAGGCCTTTATCGTAAGGGGATTAAGGGTTATGGGGTGAAGGCAGGGGAATGGGGTTGAGAAACTTATTAGCCATAATTCAATGGTGGAGCAGACTTGATGGGCTGAAGGCCTAATTCTGCTCTGATATCTTATGGTATAACACAGACCACCATTTAAAAATAAATAAATAATTTTCCAATTAAGACTGAGGTGAGCAGAAATCGTCTCTGCTTAGAGGGTAATTAGTCTTTGGAATTCCAGAGAGAGGAATGGAGGTTGGATCATTGCATCATATTCAAGACTTGGTTTAACAGATTTTCGATCAACAAGGGAGCTGCAGGCTAGAAAATGGAGGTGAGGCCACAATCAGATCAGCCATGATCTTACTAAATGGTGGAGCAGGTTGTCAATTTTGAAATTGCAATGAGTAATAAAATAAAGCCAATATACTAATTCCAGAGGACAGACCCTGCATTTACATATAATATTGCATCTTTTACATCTTCCAGAAATCTCAAAGCTCTTCTCAACCAATTACTCATTTCTGAAATTGAGTCAATTTTGGTTTTATTCATAAAAGAGGCACAATTTGTACGAGGGAATTCTCCAAAAGGAATCTGTTACCTGGGAAGTAGAGGTTAACCAGGAGACTCAAATTCATTAATGTTCTTTGTATGACGCCTTGACATCTTTTATATCCACCAAAGAGGTCAGACCTGGTTTATGTCTCATCCAAATGGAGAAATTTCCAGCAGTGCAAAATATTCCCACGGCACTGCATTAAATCTCAGCTTGAATTACGGATTTAAGTGTCTGGATTGAGGCTTGCAACTGTAACTTTCACAGTCAGAAATAGCATATTCCCAATATTGCCAAGCTGACATTTATGTCTTGTACCTCCCTGTAAATTTAACCTCAAAAAAAGTGACTGCAACATATTACAAAAAAGTAACTTCACATAAAAGAGTAACTCATCTTGCCTGAGAAAGCTCCTTAAGCAATAAATTGTGCAAGATATATTTCCAGTCTAGATACATTAAAATTTTTGAATTAACATCTCTATTAAAATAGCAGGCAGGGCAATGTCAGACAAACATACACAAGTGTTCATCTCTCTTTTATCTGTAATAACAACTTCTGGTTGAGTGTATATTTTCTAAACTGAGTACTAAATTAACAATGTATCAGAGATAAAAGGTACTGCAGATGCTGGAGAATCCGAGATAACAAGGCG
>JAHRHZ010000049.1:30140460-30179215 GCA_024137785.1 Ginglymostoma cirratum
TGATGAAGGGTTTAGGCCCGAAACGTCGAGTTTTCCTGCTCCTATGATGCTGCTTGGCCTGCTGTGTTCATCCAGCCCCATGAATGATAACAATAGCTTCTCTCCCTGTCCCCGAATTGTCACCAAAACCACCCTGTATTCGTCACTTGTGTTCTTCCCCTGCTGGCATTATTTGAATTTGGGTACTATATGAATGCTAATGAGTACTCCTTTCTGCCTCTAATTTCCTCAATGCAATCGGACTGTTAATCTGATAGCTAATTGTCAGCCTTCTGCAGGGACCTTTCCCACTGGGACACTCTGGTCCATCTTCAGTCCCAACACATCTCCACAACATCTTTCCCTGCAATCGCAGAAGGTGTAATATTTGCCTGTTTACTTCCTCCGTCCTCCGTATCCAAGGTCCCAGACACACCTACCACATGAAGCAGCACTTTATCTGCACTTCACTCAATCTAGTCTACTGAATTCATTGCTCACAGTGTGGTCTCCTCTACGTTGGGGGAAAGGAAGCACAGACATCCACACTCTGTCTGCAATAAGACCAAGCTTCCAGTTTCTTGCCACTTCAACATACAACCATGTTCCCTGGCCAACATCTCTGTCTCAGGCTTGTTGTAGTGCCCCAGCAAAGTTCAGCGCAAGCATCTCATTTCCCACCTGGTAACTCATCGGCCTTTGGACTTAATATCGAGTTCAACAATTTTAGGCCATATTCTTTCCCCAACCCCCGCACACTAGGCCTTGTCATCACATGGTCTGCCACCCCACACGACCCATTGTCAGCTACCAATAATCCCCATTAGCAGCTATTCATTCCCCGAGTCTCAACTTTACCCAGTCCTTTGTCTGTCCAACTGTTTTTCTCTCTCATTGGGTTCTATTTCCACCTATCACTTCCTCTTCCCCGATCCTCCCACCCCATCTTCTGTGTAATTACCAACCTTTTTCTAGCTACCATCAGTTCTGAAGAATGATCACTGGATTCAAAATGTTAACTCTGATTTCTCTCCACAAATGCTGCCAGATGTGCTGAGTTTTTCCAGCAATTTCTGTTTTTGGTTTTGTTCGATAAGGTGTTGTTACCTCCATTAATACATTGGAAGGACCAAAGACATTACCTTCGCCCCACGCAATAAACGCCGTATCACTGACTCTTGCATTTCCCTGACCACTCTGCCAAGCTGAATGATACTGCTGTCTCTGTGTCCTGTTCATTTAAGGGCTGGCTTCCAATTCCAAAAGTTCCCATCATACCCATACCATGACTCATCTTCCACTGAAGTCGTTATGTAAGCTTTAATCATCTCTAGATTTAGCTTTGTCAATGATCCGTCAACTGGCTTCTCATTCTCCAAGTTTTACATATCAAGATTATATTTATTGTGCCACTAGGAGGAAGTACCTCATGCACATGGTCAGTTGAGGTCACGGTTTTAGAGACCCGGATTTCCTGCTCAAATGGTTGGCATCGAGTGGTGGGAGAGTTCCTGGTTTCTTGAATCTGGTCTTTAAAAATAGTGGACCAATTTTTGCTCTGTGGTCTGGAGAGAGGGATGGTCAGAAGAAGGGGGAGCAGGCCAGATTCGATTAGGGTGTGAGTGATGCCGCAATACTCTGGAAGCTCCAATTTCAGAACACCTGCTTGGGATCCAGCATATCGTCTAACATTTAAAAACAAAATGTGCAGAATGCTTCTAATCCTCACCCTTCACAAACCCTCATCCTTCCACCATGTCACATCCATTCTAACTCCATGCCTCCTTATGCCATTTGCCTACTCTCCTTGGCCCTGATACTATGTCCTTTTACCCACTCCCATTGCCCTTTTAGTCCCCATGACAAGTTATGCCCCTCTACGAACCTATGGGCTTTTGTAGGCCCTATGCTAACATAGTGCCAACTCATGCCAACCCTTGCTCTTCCACCTATCATCAATCACCCTGTATCCATCATGGGCAAACTTCAGATTCCACATCGAGACAATACAAAGTTCTAAGCGTGTATTGCAGGTGTCACTCTATCAAGAAAACACTGATTCATAAAAAGGCATCTTACTATATTTACGCTCCATTAATAAGGTAAATTCTTATCAATAAGGTACATCCTTACAACAAACTTTTATTTCAAGCCCAACAAGCATTAGAATTCATAGCTCCACATTAAAAAGTCCAAAATCACTTGCTGCTATCAATAAAATGATGAGACTGAGGCAATGGATGATTATAAATTATGTCCTGCAGCAGTAATCCATCATTGGAAACTGTCAGGCTCATGTCAAAGTGTTGTAAAAAGCACTGTCATTTTGAAAAAAGTCTGGATTGTTAAAAAGCATTTATAAGTCAAGACTTTTAGGTCCTTTTGACAGGTTCTTCTGACAGTTTTGACAGTCACTTTGATAGGTCTGTTGACATACCAAAGTGCTTGGCAGTAATAGGTTTATGTGCATTTTACGCATCATTACAATACGTTGAACAATTTCAAAGGATACCTTACCTCTACCAAGTGCACCTTTCCTTCATCATAAATGTCTACCAAAGGTGTTTGAGGGCAATATCCAAAGTGATACCTTAGATCTTCTAAGGGGTTCCCTGGCTACCCAAAGAAATCCGCAAAATTCAGAACTGTTCTAAACAGGTCTATACACACACACACACACACACACACACACACACACACACACACACACACACACACACACACACACACACACACACACACACACACACACGAAAAATCAGGTGAGTGGAGATAGCTGATGATTTAAATACCTAACTACATTTGCAAACTACGCTTGTGAGAAACTTAATCTACCCCTGTAAAAATAGGAAAATTCTAAGCTTGAGTCAAGACTTGGAATTTCTGATCACTTTGGCCAATTTTGCCATGTTGGAGTGCCTCTCCATTGTCCAACATTTGTGCCAGAGAGTGTCAACCTTGTCCGTTAAGTTGGCTTGATACAGACTAATAATTAAGTACATGCTATCTATTCTGAGGTATGTGCCACCCTTATTCAATTGCAAGTTCTTGTATCTAATCTACTTATGATCTACTAACATAAAGCAAAGAATTGTAGTTGCTGAAAATCTGAAACAAAAGGAAACAACAATTGCTGGAGAAACTCAGCTGGCCTGGCAGCATCCATGGAGAGAAAGCAGAGTTAGCATTTTGAGTTCAACGTCCCTTCAATGGTCTTCCCCATTTCCGAACAAGGGTCACTGAACTCAAAACGCTAATGCTGTTTTCTTTCCATGGTTGTTGTCAGGCCTGCTGAGTTTCTCCAGCATTTTCAGCTTTTGTATCATCTACTAACTGTTCCCTCTTCAAAAATGCTTCTGATAATGCAGTAAATGAAGTTTCAAATATACAATGTCAATTGATGGTTGTAATATTTAGTTTAAGGACATTTCTGGCTTAAAAAGACAATAATAATTATTTCGAATAAAACATTTAAGAAAGATTTCATTATCAATGTGGGACATAAAACAATGAATCCAAGAATAAAAGCCCCATTGTCTACCAGGTGAGCTATCCTCCCAGGGTAAGAACTCACTGAATAAAACCTGAACATACGGAGTCAATCTTAATGATGCATAATGACGATAAAATCTTAATGAGCTGGAGATCCCATCACAAGTTGGGAATTAAGTGAATTGTTACTGGCAAATTATATCTTTCTTTAATTTTTGAATTGCTGCTGTGAAATATTTCAAACTCCTACTGCACACCAGAAATACTTCCCGAACAGTTAGATCATCGGCTGATGCACATGCCCAGCTATACCTGATATCTTTTCGGTATCTGGCAGGAATTGCATCTGTTCTTCAAAAGCTCTGATGTCCATACCCTATGGTGGACTAAACTTTTCACATCGAAAAGGGAATGCGTATGTGAAGGAGGGACACATGTACATGGTTCCATATATTAATTTGGGCTACATTCTACCTTTGAGAGAGAGTGAGCTTCTGATGTAGATATTGTATTTAAAGTGGAGATTAAATATGACTATTCTGCCCAATATTTCAGACAGGAAGTATTATGGGGGTTAGCATTTTACAAAGTTGATAAAATCATTAACAAAATAGAGACAACTGAGCCCAGCAGATGGAAGGAAATCAACAGTAGAGATTTCAACCATCACTTTCCAATCATTTCTGGTTGTAAGCATGCTGCTAGACAACAGTTAAACAATGTGACATTGCTTAAAAGGAGGAAGTGATGGGGAGAGTAATTACAGGCCAGTCAGTCTAAGCTTGATAGCGAACAAACATTCTGAGGCAAGGTGTAAAACATCATTTAGGTAGTCATGGCTAAATCAAGATCAGACAGCACTGCATTGTTAAAATAAGGTGTTTACTTGTCTAAGTCAATTGAATTTTTTGAGGTGGTAACAAGAACAGTTGCTGAGTGTAGTGCTCCTGACGTACTCTGTCAAAAGTCCAGCTAAAATTGAAAAGTCCATGTTGGGACATTACAACCAGTGGGCATCACCATGTTTCACCTTCCTATCTGTAATCCAACCTAACAGAAAAATATGAAGTAGGAGCAGACTGCCTTCTTGCGCAACCTGCAGACCCTTGTGCAACCCTTGCACAGACCCCAATATCACTCTCTCTGCACTTACATCTGGTCTATAGGTTGGACGAGACTGAATTAATGATATTTCTCCCAGAAAAAAATTTCTAAACATGAACGTTCACAATTCAATCTGAAGTCATCATTGTGATCGATTGAAGCATGAATTCTCGACTACTCCGGAACATTCCAACATCATCCTTAGCTTGTTCGATTGCACAAAGTTGTCTTTTTCTTTAAAAAAATTCAAAACATGCTAATATTATAATCTTTCCATCCTGCGCACCATGGCAACTTAAAATGATCTTGGCTTCTGGACTGCTCACAGCTGAAATCCCCACACTATTAACTGTTATTATGCAAAGAAACCTCAAGGAATTCTGTGAATTCCATAGATCATTTTCCTATGGTTTCACCATCCACTTATTGTCATGGTTCTAATTTGAATCACAAATTCTACATTCTTAGGGCTGAATGCTTTTTAGTTCAACAATCTATGTTTAATATTACTGGAGAAGAAAGCCACATTTCGTCTAAGCTTTCCACATACACTCATCAAGACAATTTGTGAGAAACATCAATGTATGGAGAAAACAATAGCTAATACTCCATGAAACAGTCCAGTGTACTAAAAATTACACTGACAATCAATTTAGGATTATCAGTTGGGCTCACAGTGTGGCACACTTGCATATACTGGAAGCTACATATAGTTGTTATAATTCCAGGTCATATTTATACTGGACATATCATGTTTCATAGTGAAACCTGATTTGGTAGATCATAAGTTTTACTTTTCTCTTCATTTTCTCTGGTGACACTAAAAACATATTCGTAAGAGGCTATTGATGTACATTTAACAAAAAGGAACATAACACATTTATTAGACGAAGGGAAAAAAAGAACTATAACACTTTGCATAAGAGTTATTGGAATAATCTCATTCTGAACATTTGTAAGAATTATCCCTTGTATCCCAGCATTACCCTTACAGGCACTCACGCCTTAAGGAATGGATACTCCTATCTTCATACCTACAATTTATATTTGGCTGCTACAGCTGAAGTTGGTTTTCTTTCTATGGATTTCTACACATTAACTGGGAAAAAAAAAATGTATGTAAGGTGAATGCTGCTTTCTCAAAACAAACTGCTAACTGAGCTCACTTACTACTAAATAGGGTATCCTAAATCTGTATCTTCATAGCCTTATAAGACGTCTTCCTCTCAGTCACTTCCACAGCCTTCTGCTTCTGACTACAAAATAACTCGGATTTGTATCTACCCCTGACTGCTTGGAAACTGCTAATCACAGCATTTCTGTTGTTAAGGATCTCTTCTCTTTGAATGAACCAACTTATAGGCTCTATTTCTGGTTATTAAAAAGACTAAATCTGAGTAGTCTTGTGGTCATCTCTGAAATGCCCTTCATGTACAGTAGGATGATTAGGGAGTCCGGTCGTGTTGTATCAAGATGATGATAATGATATCCTTTGACGTAACAGCACTGTTTACATCCATAAACATCGACCTGGTCAAAGAAACAATCAGCACACTGCTGGACGAATCATGTAAGCAGGCAACCCAGGACACCGACAATAATCAAGAAGGACACCACCATGAAACTACTAGATCTGTGCCTCTCAACCCACTTCACCTTCAATCACAGTATATACAAACAAATCAACGCAACACCAATGGGATCCCCGATATCAGGACTGATTGCAGAAGCAGTAATGCAAGATTAGAATGGACAACGCTCCCCACTATACAACCCAAACTTTGGGTCGGATATGTAAATGACACCTCCGTGATTATTAAATGCACAAAACTAGAAGAAACCCATCGACACACAAACAATATCCTCATCGGGATAACATTCACGAAAGAAGAGAACAATAACTGACTACCCTTCCTGGACATAATGGAAGAATGCAAAAACAACGGGGAACTCTAGACTAGCACATATAGAAAGACCACACATACAAACAAAATACTCAATTACACTAGCAACCACCCCAACAGCCACAAATGGAGCTGCATCAGGACACTACTTAAACGAGCCACAACACAATGCTGCAACCTGGAATTAGTCAAAGCAGAACAGGAGCACCCTATAAAGGAGTCTTTAAAAGGAATGTGTTTTTTGGGTATCCAATCAGCCATTACCTCCAAGACAGACCAAAACAGAAAGACACAACATGACCGGACTCACTAGTCACCCTACCATACATCAAGGACATTTCAGAGATGACTACAAGGCTATTCAGACTCCTAGGTATCAGGGTAGCCCACAAACCGACAACCACCCTACGACAGCTACTGACGAACGTAAAGGATCCCATACCCAATACCAGCAAAATCGGTGTTATATACAAAATACCATGCAAGGACTGTGAGAAACACTACACAGGCCAAACCGGAAGAAAACTGACAATATGGATACATGAACACCAACTAGCCACCAAGAGACATGACCAATTCTCACTTGTCTCACTACACACAGTCAAAGAGGGACACGACTTTAATTGAGACAACACATCGATAATCGCACAAGTCAAACAGAGACACACCAGGGAATTCCTGGAGGCCTGGTATTCCAACCAGAACTCCATCAATAAACACATTGAATTAGACCCTGTGTACAAACCACTGAGAGACAGAACCAGAAGTAATACCAACCACCCCAGCAAACCGAGGCATACAAATAACAAGCAGGACAGAACATCAACACTTCATTGGAGGAACACTGATGATGATACCTAGCCGGGTGACGAAACTTTTGCAAACAAACCCACCGGCTCGGCGAGCATGTCCATAACCTCATCCAAAAACTGAGCTACAAATCTTCTTGAAAACTTGAGGCAGTATTAACAGTACAAAGTTATTGAACTCAACGCTGATTTCCTGAAAGCTGTAAGGTGCCCAAGTGGACACTAAAGTGATGTTCCTTCAACATGGGTTAGGTTTCACTAGAACAATGCAGTAAGCTTAAAACTGAAATCTTAAGCACACAGCTGTAATCAGTTTCCTTTCCACAAATTTCTGTACAATTACTCTGTACATTTTTTTAACTTAATGTTCCTCCCCAGTACTCTTTGAGACTGCTAATTTGGATCCCTTATTACTAAAAAGTCAACCTAAACACATGTCCTCAAGCCCAACACAAGCCTGGAGGAACAGCAACTCATTTTTCACTCTTGCTGTCACTCAGTATAAAATGATGCTTTCGTTTTGCATTGGTATTTGTTACAAATTGTCCTGATGAATACAGGTTAAAAAGCTTTGACAAAAAGCTTTTCTCCCCCCCAACAACGCTCCAGTTCAGTACTATCAAACAATAATTTGTAATGTATTTTTAAATTTAGCTGTCTTAATTAAACTTAATTAATGATTAAGAATTTGCTTCCATTTCTGGAAATTGATGTGAAATAATTGTGTTAATGGAATTGAGGCTTGCTGTATCTCGAGTGTGAACTAAATGTATTCCAAGGCAGAACAGAAAAAGTAGTAGTCCAGGATGTTTCAGTTAGCTTTTGGCAAAGTAAGTATTAGAAAGGAAGCAGAGGAAGAAATGTTCTCCTGTGGGTCTATTAGCTTCAATTATGTGTTCTTAGTGAAAATCTCTGCAGACCTTGACTGAAAAAGTAAACAACTTTTGACCTGGATACGGTCTGATTTAGAAACAGATTGTGCAGTAATATTAGCTTCACCTGTTAGAAAGAAGGTGACAACAGCTCCAGGTTCGACTATATTGGAGGCTAAAGGTATCGACTATCCTGTGTTTTTTTAAATAAAGGACTACACAAACTAATGACCTTTATTCTAATTAGGGTGCCAGATCACCATATTTGCCTTTACAAATTCCTTGGGTATCAACCAAAAATTCCGTTTTCCACGTCCAACTCAACTTTTCCAAAGCTATGGAATCAATCATCTGCAATGCACACTGAAGTACACAGAATTCCACAGATCCCAAGGCTGCTTCGGAGCAGAAAATTATTAGGCCATAGCAAAAGTCTTATTACCCTGCATTGTTTATAAGTGGTGCAGGATCGCACCTTGATAGGTTTATTCCATTCAGTTTGCACAATGCTTTTTAACGATATATACAAAGATACGCAAGACGTATAACAAAACAAATATTTGAGATCCTCAAACTGCTGCTCCTTGAGAGCTATCATGTATTGTTCATGTTTATCACATTTTGGTCTACAGCACAATATTTCAGGAGACCTGCTACTCTGGGAGCTGTTTTAGAAGAGACAAGAGCTGTCAGACACCACTTATAATCATATAGTATTGGAATAAGTTCAGCTGCTATTACAAGTATTAGGGGTCTTTAAATGCAATATTTTAGTTTTCACAAACATAACATTCTTTGGAGACTTTGCCCTTGGATCAGTTTTTTAAGGAATTTAGACTGGAGTGTAGCACAAGGCATGCAAGGGCTAAAATGCGCAGTATGCTACATTTTACGTGTTAAGGGTAAATATTATGGATTTGAACATTCCTGTGTTACAATCCATCTCCTAATGAGGATCCTCAATTTGCTACAGTTACATACAGGATACCTCAAATCATTAAGCTCCTGGGTGAGGGGGGATATAGTGGCTCCCTTTGGTTATTCACTCACTCTCGTGGAATCTTTACAGTATGGAAGCAAGCCATTTGGCCCATTGAGTTCACCCTGACCCTCCCAAGAGCATCCCACCCAGACTCACCCAATCCCGTAACCCTGCATTTTCCTAGCCTGCCCTTGGTTGGTATCAATGAGGTGGATTTTAAAAAGGACTCATTTCCTGATGGATAACTTTTCCTCCAGACCCAAATGAACTTATATTTTAAAAGGAGTCAACCTAACCAGGCTTTGTGGCATTAACAAGTCATAGGAATGTCGTGGTAGGGCTTATTGCAAATTAATGAATATTAGGAGAAGTGGTATAACTGACAATGTCTATACTATCATATTACCATCTTTCCGCTTTTTATGTTGAAATGAAATCAAGATTTGAAAAACTTCTTCAATACAGACAAAAGCTAAAAGACACTTGCCTGTCCCATGCAGTTAGCTTCCAAATAGGGTGCTCCTTTAAGAGGTGGCATACAGGACAGAACAAATTAACACCTACAGGTGAAAGTTGGATAGATGAAGAACATCAGAGTTTTAATTTTGAGAAATACAAGCACATTAACAGAATGCGAAGTGATCAGCAGCTGTTGTGCTAAATCCAATTCATTCTTAAAAGGATGACTCCCATTTGTTGTATTCATTAAGGACATGAAGCTTCTTTCGTCATGGAGAAACTGTGGCATTGTGAGATGCACTTATATCCTTGACTAATCTCCTTCCACTGATGCAGAACTGCTCTCTTTGAAGCTTTCTGCATTTCCAGTCCATATGTTTCTATTTCCAATTTCCTGAATCTATATGACTGATGCTTCACCTGCATTAGCAAATTTGGGAGGTTGCTTAGTAAACAGCAGAACACATTAGAGATTGTAAACTACAACATAACAATATTCCAGCAACCAATCCATTTTTAGGTGGTGCTCTCAGACTTTCAATGGACTAACTGCTAGTAACAGGGCTGTCAAGAAAAGGCAAATCCTCTTAAAGGCAAGGTATATATACAACAGAGAGTCAAGGTAGGGGTGGGGCAATGGACTCTGCTACAGAGCTTTGCGGCCATTAGCAACATTGGAAAATAGACAGAGGATAACTTCCTCTTTAAACCAATACACTCATTTAAAACAGAGACAAGGTCAAATGATTGTATGATCTTGAAAGTGGAAGTCCTGCCTTGCCATTCTTTTTTCATGCGAAAATATCCATTCGAATCATGCGGCATCTTAGCATGGAAATCCAAGCTAATGTCTTTGATGAGACTATCAGAACAGGCACTGAACACTTCTGCGCAAATCCTGTCTGCAGCATAACTATTACAAGTTTGAGTCCACCACAATCACTAAGATGTAATAAAGACTCACTCTGGCCTCCAGTGTTTTGACAGCTGTGACTGGAATTTTAAAGAGGGGATCTCCTGTCAGGAGACTTCTTAAAAAAATAGATTTAGTACTATTTATATTACTATTTAACATTAGCAATGTTAAATTCCCATTTGGTGACAATTACAAAACAGCCAAGCACTTGGTCCATAATTGCACAAAAGTCCTCAAAACTGACAAATGATGGATGAAATAGGTGCGATTAAGACACAGTGAAAGCAATGTTAATCAAAATATTTGGTACTAAAAACTTGCGCTACATGCTGCTATGATTCACAAGGAGAAAAGTTCAGAATAAAAGAGCCGTTAAAACAAGTCTTTCAGACATGTAATGTGCCTTACTTGCAAAAGTTGTAGCCTTCCGCGTTCGTATATTAAAAGGCTTAATTGAAATAAAGTAACCATTCCACAAGAGAACAAAAAGGTGTTTTGCTCTGCTCTCAACCACTCATTACAAAAAGCAGAGATTTATTAAAACCTCAAGCGAGTCATTTCATATTAATGAAGGTACAGGATGTTAGGCCTAATCTCGACTGAGTGGTCAAGAACTAAATTATATTTTTTGACTTATCAGTAGTTAACTGTGGTATTTTCTCTATAAATACTGAGTTGGCTTAGTTTGACTGACAAGCCATGCATTAAACAAATATGAAAGTACTGGTGGCCCAGTATGATTGTTCATTGATTGCTGTTTTTGATGTGGCCTCTGTTAGGATTGGCTGCTTTTGCTGACACTGTGTTGAGAGGATTTAAGTAGATTTTACAGGCAAGAGGTAATGACGTTGCAAGGTCAAGGAGTAAGAAAGCAACTATGAGTGCACAGGAAATTTGGTACTGAAGTATAGTTGGCCAGAATCAACATTCAGTAATTTGAATGTCCTGATTTCTATATGTGAAAGGTGAGCGATGTGGGAATTCCCATATACCCAGAGCTTCCAAAGATGAATGCAAAAGTCTGGATTTTCACCCTCAAAGTGGATAACAAAGAGGGAAACTTTCAGCTGGGCCTACCTTCCTCAGGAACAAGTACCCACAAGGAGGGCATTTTCATTGTGGAATTGGCAGCTAAGGGACAGGACCACACTTTCAAATGCAGTCTGCTCAGATGACATGGGAAAATGTTTGAAGCGAGCCATTGGAACAACTGTTTAAAAATGGCCTCCTCAGTAATGTGGGATTTTGTCTCAATTACTATAAACAGAAAAGAACCTCCAATCCTGACTCTTTGTAGCCCCACCCCGATGGTCTCCCCATGTCGGACCCTGCCCCTCCAACTATGGTCCTATGTCAGGCTGTCCTGTCCTTGCACATTCATCAACCATACATTGTATAGAAGTACTGCACACATTTTAAAAAAAAATACAAGAAAGCGATTCATTGAAAACTTTTCACTATGTAAAACAAAACGTCCAATAAGAGTGTCAACTTTCAACTAGGACATATTGAAGTCATCAAGAAATCAGTCAGGTTGGGTATACCAGGTGCAGGCTCATGACCTAGCAAATTAATAGGCGCTCCTGAGAATCGGAAAGCCTAGGAATGGGGTCAGGTATCCTGGAGTCAGGACTTAGCAGGCATTTCTAAAGGAAGCCCGTATTATCTTGATTGATCACAAACCCACGCCAACATGTCCATGTCAACTCACTTTGGTTCAATGTTAATTACCTTGGGGAATAATTGCATATTTTGGAAGTAAATTATGGGGATGGGGAAGGGGTGCCAGGCTGCACTTTGTAGGAACTGATCCTCAGAATTAGAGAGAAATTTCGGAGATATCAGAAAGAACATGAATGACAATTCTTTGTACCAGAAAGACAAATCCAGTAGAGCTGATGCCCAAACCTCTCGGGAATTTGAGGCTGTCCTTTAGATGCATACCTGTTTTGTCGGCCATGGGCATGTTGTTAAGTAAATGTAAAATAGAGCTTTTGAATGCAGCACCTACTTACAATTACATATGTTACTTAAGTGAGTTCTTACTACACTATGTACAGTAGCATAGTGGTAATATTACTGGGTTAGTAAGGCAGAGGACAGATTAATATACCAGTGACCAGAGTTCAAATCCAATATGTTAGCTGTGACAATTTAAGTTTGATTAATACTATTTCAATTAAAAGGTCTAGCCTAAGTAATGATGATGGATGATGATCATGAATGTACCAGATTGTTGTAAAAACTCCATCTGGGTCACGATAAGCCTCCAGGGAAGAAAATCTGCCATCCTTAACCCAGTTGGACCTACAGGTGGCTCCAGATCTACAGCAAAATGATTGACTCTTAGCTGCACTCTGAAATGTCCTAGCAAACCATGCAGTTGGATTAAATCACTAAAAACATGATGATGAGAAATCAGACTGGTCAGACCACCCAGCTTTAACCTCGACAGCAGAATTAACAAGACCACATGTCCAGCTGACCCTGAAATGGCCTTCCAACAAACATTCTGGAGATAAAGGCCACAACAGGGACAGGTGGCCCCACAAACTAGTTCAGAAGCTGCCAAACACCTAACAACATCTTACAGTTAATGCCTCAAATCAGTCCTCAGTATATCCAACCCCAATTGCAGCACAGACCCACCATCATGGTATAGAACGGATACAGCCAGGCTTAGACAAGCATGTCTCCAGCCTAAATCACCCCTGAATCCTGGGGCTGAATTTTCCCCAATCATGAATAATGTGGACAATGGTGAGTCAGTTGGGAAAATATTCCAGACCTGGAGGAAATAAAATGCCATTTTCCACCCAAGGATTGAATGACGAGACAGGAATCTCACCAGTGACCTGTAGAGGCTTATTTGCTTACATTTAGTACACCTAACTGAGATAAGATTAGAGAATTTTCTATTCTCCTGCACAGTGAAGGGAAAATAGATGGTGACATGTAGCCAAGTTTGTGTAGAAACAGCAATGGAGGGAGCTGCACACAGAGCGGTCAGGACTCCGGTCACTTAGCCAGGATTGTCTTTCCAAGTTGGTCAGGCGACTTGGCCACAATCAGTCCTGGGAGTCTGTTCATGAATGTCAGGGGATAGGGAGAGGCGGGGCAGTGCAGGGAGCGGTGGTCGTTATCAGGGCCAAGCTATTTTGGAGAAGAGGAGCAGACCACAGACCCCTCAATAGGATGGTCTCTTGCTTGGATCCATCTCGGGAAGGGCCTTGTAGTTCAGTCCATAGAGAATGTGCCAAGTAATCTTAGCAATTTGTACAGGGGACAGGATTGTTAGAGCAAAGCAAAGAGGGGGTATGATGGACTTTGAAGAGCTCGGAGGTCAGCAGCAGTCTTCAGAAGAGGAGGAGGAGAACATTGAGCACGGGTAATCTCCGTAGCTTCATTCTTATAGCTGCAGTTACATCGACACTTGGTCAGGCAGGTGTGATGTAAAGTAGTAATACATTTGCAAATATGATGTTGTTTCTCTAATGGAGTGTCATCAGTGCTACCCGTTTTCCCTCAGAAGCTGCTCCTTTTGTTTTCCCTTCCATGACATGTACTGTGAAGGGTTAATTATAGCCAGAGTGATTTGTTGCAGAGCCTGCCTTTAACTATGGCACCGCTGGTATGAATCCTGGAAGGTCCCGTAGTGGTGAGCATTTAGAGTCAGAGTTGTATAGCATGAAACGAGACCCTTTGCTACAACTCATCCATGCCAACCAAGTTTCCCAAATTAAACTAATCCCACTTGCCTGCTTTTGACCCATATCATACAAACATAGAAAATACGTGCAGGAGTAGGCCATTCGGCCCTTCGAGCCTGCACCACCATTCAATATGATCAGGGCTTATCATGTAATTTCAGTATCCCATTCCCACCTTCTCCCCAAACCCCTTGATCCCTTTAGCTACAAGGGCCACGTCCAGCTCCCTCTTTAATATACCTAATGAACTGGCCCCAAAAAACTTCCTAAAGGAGAGAATTACATAGGTTCACAACTCTCTGAGTGAAGAAATTCTTCCTCATCTCAGTCCTGAACGGCCTACCCCTTATTCTAAGACTGTGATCCCTTGTTCTGGACTTCAACAACGTGGGGAACATTCTTCCCACATGTAGCCTGTCCAGTCCCATCAGGATTTTATATGTTTCTATGAGATCCCACCCCTCCTTTCTTCTAAATTCCAGTGAACACAAGCCCAGTAGATCCAGTCTTTCCTCATGTGTCAGTCCTGCCAGCCCAGGAATCAGTCTGGTGAACCTCCCTGGACTAACTCAATAACAAAAATGTCCTTCCTCAGACCAGGAGGCCAATACAGCACACAATACACAAGGTGTGGCCTTACCAAGGCCCTGTATAACTGCAGCAAGACATCCTTACTCCGATACTTAAATCCTCTCACTACGAAGGCCAGATTGCCTTCAGCTTTACCCCAACTGCTGCATCTGCATACCAACCTTCAGCAACTGTTCCACCATGACAGTTCTGTTTGCATCTCACCCCTTCCTGAACCTCCACCATTCAGATAATTATCTGCCTTCCTGTTTTTGTGACCAAAGTGGATAATCTCACATTTATCCACATTATATTGCTTTTGTCAAGTATTTGCCCACTCAGCCAGTCTGTCCAAGTCACCCTGCAGCCTCTCAGCATCCTCCACTCAGGGCACACTGCCACCCAGCTTATCGTCTTCTGCAAATTTGGAGATGTGGCATCCAATTCCTTCGTCCAAATCATTAGTATATATTGTGAACAGCTGGTGTTCCCAGCATCGAACCCCATGGTACCCCACTCATCACTGCCTGCCACTCTGAAAAGGACATGTTTATTCCAACTGTCTGTTAACCAGATCTCTGTCCATGTCAATACATTACCTCTGTTACCATGAGCTTTAATTTTCCTTACTAATCTCTTCTGTGGAACCTTGTCAAAAGCCTCTTGAACGTCCAGATACACAACATCTACTGACTCACCATTGTCCACTCTACTGGTCACATCCTCAAAAAATTCCAGAAGATTTGTCAAGCATGATTTCCCTTTAGTGAATCCATGCTGACTAGGACTGATTCTGTCACTGCTCAGTTATTACATCCCTAATGGGTGACTCCAGGATTTTTCCCACCAATAATATCAGGCTAACCAGCCTGTAATTCCCCATTTTCACCTTCTTTACCACTACTTGTGATGCAAGTTTCAGTGCGTTATGTACCTGCTCCCTCCAGGTCTCTCTATTGTACAACACTCCACAGGGGGTCAACAATGATGTGAGGCATCTGAGAAGTTTAAATACAATTCTGCCATTGGTGAGTGGCATGATAGGGGGAGGGAAAATCTATAGAGTTGTTTTTAAATTCTCTCATGGAAAGTGGGCATTGCTGGCTGCCCATCCCTAATTGCTCTTGAGAAGGTGGTGGTGAATTGCCTCTTGAGCCGCTGCAATCCTTGTGCTGTGACTATGCATGGTGCCTACATAATGAAGTGAGTGGCACGGCACTGCATCACATAATTCATTATTATGTCCACAAAGTGAACCCCTTCATGAAACTCCCCAAAATTGAGTTTTGGTTCAATTCAGCTCCTAGTTTCTGGAATAAATCTTGTATTCACCTGAAATTGTGAATCACAATTTGGGGAGGCAATGGCCTAGTGGTATTATCGCTGGACTGTTACTCCAGAGATCCAGGTAATGTTCTGGGGACCCGGGTTTGAATCCCACCATGGCAGATGGTGGAATTTGAATTCAATAAATATCTGGAATTAAGGGTCTAATGATGGCCATGAATCCATTGGGGGTCAATTGTTGGAAAAACCCATCTGGTTCACTAATGTACTTTAGGGAAGGAAACTGCCATCCTTGCCTGGTTTGGCCTACACGTGACTCCAGGCCTACAGCAACGTGGTTGACTCTTAACTGCCTGCTGGGGATTAGGGATGGGCAATAAAATGTTGCCTAGCCAGCGACACCCTCATCCCGTGAATAAATGAAAAAAAAAATTCCAATGCATTCAACAACTGGAGAAAAGGATTCTGCAAGTTCGGCCAACTGTAAAAACATTCACTGAACAGTGACCTTGTGGACTCAGACAAATATCATGTGAATTAATTTCCATATTTTGGAGTTTGAAATTATTGTTGTTCTCTTCCTTGTATGCCTGTGCAGGTATGCCTAGATGTAATCATTTTCATAGACTCCCTACAGTGTGGAAATGGGTCCTTTGGCCCAACAAGTCCACAGAGCATCCCACCCAAACCCACCACCCTATAACCCACCTAATCTACACCTCTCTGAACACTACGGGCAATTTAGCATGGCCAATCCACCTAACCTGCACATCTTTGGACTGTGGGAGGAAACCAGAGCACCTGGTGGAAACCCATGCAGACACAGGGAGAACGTGCAAACTTCACACAGATAGTCGCCAGAGGCTGGAATCGAACCCGGGTCCTTGGTGCTATGAGGCAGCAGTGCTAGCCACTGTGCCACTGTGCCACCCCTTTTTTTTGGGCAGCTCATCCCTACCAAGCTTTGGAGTAACAGCTGGCAGCAGTGGGGTCCGAACCCATGCCTCCACAGAGACTGGAACCTGAATCCAATGCCTTAGACTGTTCGGCCACAGTACCAAGCCACAATAATCATTCCACAGATTTCAATGCACAAATACAGGTAAACCATTATTTTACCTCAAAATTTGTTACAAGTCATTTACAGTTTTGGGGAAACAGAACACAGCCTGCTTTGGGAGGGAAACTAAGAAAATTAAAATAAAACACCTCTGCTCAAGGTCAGAAGGGGGAGGAATAAAAGGATTCAATTCACCTTTCTGTTATGTCTGTAAATAGAGGGTGTGGCCACGGGACTCCTGAATATTGACTCAGGACCATAGGCAGACTCTTTATCAGGTCAAACATGGACAAGGCAACCTCTTGAAGATCATTGCCAACAGCATCTACCTCAGCTAATGAATCAGTACATCGAGAAAACCACTTGAAAGAAGCTCTGAGGGTAGCAAAGGAATAGAGTACACTATGTCCATTACCAAGCCTGGCTCACTAACATCAGGAATTCACCTACTCAATCAATAGCAAAGATCAGATCTGCCAAACTGAATCTAATTCTTACAGTATGGGTATTATTCTTGAACTGCTGTGGGAACTGGGCAATGTATTAGCAATACATACGAGCACGAGTGAAATTCCACTAGCAATGCCTCTGCAGGAATCTTCAGCTTCACTGGAAAGACAAAGACTATTGTTCTTCTTGAAATGAGGTCTACAAAAATTCAGACAAAACTAATATAAATGTAGGAGCTGAGGTAGGCCACATTCAATAAATTCACTTCTCATCTGATTACACTACATTCTCTCCCATCCCAATACCTTTCACCTTCTTGCTTATCAAGAACCAATCTACACCTATCTTACAACTATTAAGACTGATTCTAACCGGTTTTGAGAAAAGGCACCTAAGACTCAGTACCCAGCTTAAAGAAAAATCTTCTCATCTAACTTAAATGGTTGACGACTTAGTTCTAAACAGTGACTCCTAGTTCTAGATTCTCCCACTGAAAGAAAACAACCTTTCCATGTCTACTTGGTCAAGATCCAACTGGATCTTACATGTTTCAATTTAGACACCTCTTATAAGCGTATACAAGTGTAGCCTGTCCAACTTTTTTCCATGAGACAACCCATCCATTCCAATTTATTTGCAACTTTATAGAAACTCTTACTTTATTACAATGTTTTTATATTTTTAGTCAGCATTTTCTCATACACAGTTGTTTTCTCTTCCTATTAACCTTTAAGTCATTGGACTTTGGATAATTATGATTTTTTTTCATTTCTATGTTTGATAATATTTTTAAACTTTATTAGCCATGGTTGGTGGATCCTCACCTCAAAAGTTTTCTCTCTCATTGAAATGTATCTATGCTATATATTCTGAAATATCGCCCCAAGTGCCTGCTACTGCATTAATATTGATACATCTCGCAACCTAATTTGCCAGTTCACCTTTGCTCTTGTGTCCCCTCTTTTTAAAAGTCTAAAATACTTGTCTAAAATTCCATCAAAAATCAACTACTGAATACGTGGAGACTACCTGGTGGTTGTAAAAGGTGACTCCATGCCAGGGTTTAATTTTTCACCTCTATAGTGGTGAACCTTCCAGGGGAGGACAAAGAGAATGTAACAAAGATACAGTGAATCTCTCCTTGAAGCATGGCATTAATGACAAGGAGCTTACTAGCAATCATTTTAAATATTGGCAACCTGTCAATCAAACCACATCATACCTCCAATCCAAATGATAAGTTAGCAGCAGAGAAGAAAGCAACGCCTGCACTCCAGATCCAAATTCATATGAGATAGTCTACCCCATGTGCCCAAAAGGTTGGGAATCAGTCTGTCTAGTCAGATGATGATTACAGGGCAGAAACTTGCGACCCTGAATGGATTTTGTCCTGGACTCGAGGCTAGTTGATAACAGAAGAACTGCAGTCTATAATTTCATTGCTTGACATATCTCTCATTGAATTGGAATCGAGCCAGATCAACCCTGGTTCAACGACGAACTGATTATTCTAGTGAACCTTCTCTAAATTTCCTCAAGAAAGGGAACCAAACTGTAGGCAGTATTCCAGATGCTGTTTCACCAGTGCCTTGGACAGTTGCAACACCATTCTCTACTTTTATACTCCATTCCTTTAGCAATAAATGCCAAAATTCCATTTGCCTTCCCTATTACCTGCTGTACCTGTATACTAGGTTTCTGCAACTTATGCACAAGGACACCCAGATCCCTCTGCACTAAAGTGTTTTGAAGGTTTTGTCTCTTCAGACAATAAGTTGCCTTTTTATTCTTCTGACCAAAATGGATTACCTCATTATGACCTTGAAGAAAATTAAGGCACACCCATTTTCCACTGAAGCACAAGTCCTTTGTTACTGATTTGCACTTGAAACCAGGTACATTGCTGGTTCTGGCTAATCATGTTGTTGTTCCTTATTTACCTTTTCAAATATGCACTGCAGATAATTATAGAATAAAAATATATTAAAGATTGATTAACTAAATTCACATATGTTTCCAAATGAAAGATTGAAACAAAGCTTATGCTGGAGTTTATTTCTAAGGTAATTGAAAATAAAGTAGGCGGTAATGCCAAATTTATACTGAACGTCCTTGGACCACCATGCTTTGCGTACAGTACAGTTTTGGGTTCAAGTCTAAAAGAAGGACATTGATGTACTATTGCAAGTGTAAAGATAGTACCAGAATTGATGGGATAATGAAGGCAAAGAGTAAGGAAGGAAAGGAAAATGGAGTAACTGACAAGGGAAAATGTTCAGATGGATTATAAAATCATAGAATTTTACAGTACTGAAGGAGGCCGGTTGGCCCATCGTGGCTGTACTGGCTTTTGAAAGAGACACCCAGCTAGTCACATTCTCCATCCCTATCTCCATAGCCCTGTAAATTCATCACTTTCAAATATATGCCCAGCTGTCTTCCGAAACTTCCTACGTTGACTTCTAATCCATGCTGCCAAGAACCCATTGATCCTAAAGATTTGCTAACCAACCTGCCATGTGTCACCATATCAGATGGTTTCTAAAAGTCTAAATATACAACGACCGCAGCATTATCCTCATCTACTGTTTGTGTCAAGCAGTCAAAGAACTTAAGTAAATTTGTCAGATATGACCTGTCCTTGACAAAGCAGTGCTGACTACCTTTTTACTGAGGATTGATAAGGAAACATGGGTTGGAACCAGTCAGCTTAGTGATGCTAAATTGGAGAGCAATAGAAAGAACCAATTGCGACTCCTCAGACACTGATGCAGTTCACACCCAAACGCAGAAAGACCTGGGCAATATCTAGTCACATGCTGACAAATGGCAAATAAAATTCATTCCACACAAATGCCAAGCAATGACTAACTCTAACAAAGGGAATCTAACCATCACCCCTTCAACTCAACGGCATTACCATTACTGAATTCACTACTATTAACCTCTTGATATTTACGACTGACCAAAATCTGAACTGGACTAGCCATATAATACTGTGACTACAAGAAGAGGTCATAAGCTAGGGATCCTGCGACAAGTAACTTACCTCCTCTGACTCTTCAAACCATCAACAAGACACAAGTTAAGACTATAATGGAATATTCCCCACTTTCTTATATGAATGCAGTTCTAATGATATTCAAGATGCTTGACACCACCCAAGATAAAGCAGCCCACTTGATTGGCTACCACGTCCAAAAGAACACTCCCTCCACTATTAACTTTTGGCACACACCGCTGCAAATATCTGCAAGATACACTGAAGAAATTCACCAAGATGACCATTAGTCTACACCTTCTAAATCGATGACCATCACCATCTGGAAGGACAAATTTGACCACATTGCTGCGGGTTTGAAGTCACATGTAGGCCAGATCAGGTGAGGATGGCAGATTTCCTTTGCTGAAGGACATTAGTGAGTCAAATGTGTTTTTTTCCTGACAATTGGCAATAGTTTCATGGTCATCAATAGTTTCTCGATTCCAGATTTTTTTTCCCATATTGAATTCAAGTTCCACCATCCGCCATGGTGGGTTTTGAACCGAGGTGCCCAGAACAGTAGGTAAGTTTCTGAATTGACAGTCTAGCACTAATACCACTAGGCCATCACCTCCGCTAAAGTATCCCTCCAAGCCACTCACCATCCTTACTGGAAATAATATCGCCGTTCCTTCAGTGTCACTGGGTCAAAATCTTGGAATTCCATCCCTAATGACATTATGGGTCTAGTGGTGGTGGGTTTGGAAGGTGCCGTCTTGGGACCCTTGGTGCATTTCTGCAGTGCATCTTGGTTGTATGCACTACTGCTACCATGGTGATGGTGGAGAGGGTAAATGTTTGTCGGTGTTATACCAATCAAAGCAAATTGCTTTGTCCTGGATGGTGTCAAGCTTCTTGAGTGCTGTTGGAGCTGCACTCATCCAGATAGTGGAAAGTACTCCCATTTTTGACACTACTCCACACTCCTGACTTTTGCCTTGTGGATGGTGGACTGGTTTTGCGCAGTCAGGTGCCCAGTTACTTGCTGTAGAACTCCTAGCCTCTGACCTGCTCTTGTGGCTAGTCTAATTCAGTTTCTGGTCAATGGTAACTAAAGAGATGGAATATTGATACAGGAGGAGGGAGGGATGTAGGGAAACAGCTGAAGATGGTTGCCCTAGGACACTACCCTGAGGACCTCGTGCAGAGATGAAAGAAAAACAGAAATTGCTGGAGAAACTCAGCTGGTCTAGCAGCATTTTGGGAAGAAAAAGTAGAGTCCAGTGACCCTTTTTCAGAAGTTCTGAGCCGGCATCACTGGACCGTGGAACATTGGCTCTGCTTTCTGTCTATGTATGACGCTAGACCAGCTGAGTTGCTCCAGCTATTTCTGTTTTTCTTTCTGATCTCCAGAATCTACAGTTCTTTGTTTTTTTTTGTCCTGCAGAAATATCCTGGAGCTGACAAGACTGACTTCCAACAAGCAAAAACATTGACTTTGCACTAGGTGTGAATCTAACTAGTGGAGAGCTTTCCTTCAAATTCCCATTAACTTCAGTTTTGTTAAAATCTGCTGGATTCATTTAAGTTCTTAAACAACATTCTACAATAGCAGCGACCCAGCCAAAATGTTCATATTCTCCGCTTTGTTTCAGTATTTTAAGCTACTTCTATAGTCCCATTGTGAATATTCCTTAACATAGTGAAATAACCTGACAAGTCTCAAACTGAACGTTTTAAAATCTGTCTAGGCCAAGCCAGTTTATAAGTACTTGACTCAGCTGAGATGAACTTGTGTGAAGTAGAGGGATAATACGAACTGCAGATGCTGGAGAATCCGAGATGACAAGGTGTAGAGCTGGATGAACACAGCAGGCCGAGCAGCTTCATAGGAGCAGGAAAGCTTGACGTTTCGGGCCTAGACCCTTCGTCAGAAATGGGGGAGGGGAAGAGGGTTCTGAAATAAATAGAGAGAGAGGGGGAGGCGGATAGAAGATGGATAGAGGAGAGGATAGGTGGAGAGGAGGCAGACAAGTCGAAGAGGCGGGGATGGAGCCAGTAGGTGTGCTTCTCAAAAGATACAGCTTCCATGGAAAATATCAGATTACATCTATTCTGTTACATCCATTATCCAAAATGCGGGTGCGTCAACACCTTTCAAATTTTTGCAAGCTATACTAGCTAATTGAAAAACAAATCTATCATCTTGTTTTTAAAATGGTTCAACATCATGAACTGGAATGACAAGGTCCCTTTCAATTTTCAGATGGCAAATGCTTGATACTGTTGGGATTTGATGAAACCAAAGGTCTTTTGTGTAAGGGAAGAACACTTTCAGCTAAACGTTCAATTACTCTGATTATTAGCATTATAATCTGTGATTCAACATCAGCATTGTGTAAGCAGGTTACCCCACCCGTCATTTTAGAGAATAGTGTGGTGGAACAAAAAGAATAAGACTTTTTTTTCAGAACAAACATGTTAGTTCAAACTTTCAGAGATAAAAGGTACTGCAGATGCTGGAGAATCCGAGATAACAAGGTGTGGAGCTGGTGTGGATAAGGTGTGGACCGTTGAAGGGTCTAGGCCCGAAACGTCAAGCTTTCCTGCTCCTATGATGCTGCTTGGCCTGCTGTGTTCATCCAGCTCCACGCCTTGTTAGTTCAAACTTTATTATTTTTACATAATAGTTTTATCCAGTTTCGCAGTTTGTGATATAATTTTGAGTGTTATTTGAATGCCTATTTCAATGTTATACCAAGGATATTAAAAGTGTGTTCATTTTTTTCTGTTTTTGTTGGTCATTTTCAAGTTTCAGTTTCGAGTCTGTGCGGAATGTGTACCTTGGCAGTCTTGATAGTTACATATTTTCAAAACTTTGATTGGAATTGCAAGGCTACCCTCAATCTTTGGAAAGTTTTAATTTAAAGATATTTTTAACATGCATCGTTAATTTTACATTTTATGCTGTAGAGCCTGCATATCACAGATTCACTGGGATTACATCTGTTATGAACAAATACAAAGACAGACTTTTCAAACTGGAAATGTTTACATTAGAATTGAAGAGATTGAACTGTGAATTGGTAGCGATATTTGAAATTATGAAGGGATGGTGTGATAGAAATAGACTGTTCCCAGTGAGCAAACCATTCAGATTGAGAGATGTTAATATACAATTAAGTAAAAAGGACAGCAAGCAGAAGAATCTATTTTAAAGACAGAGTTGTGAGGCTGTGGACCATATTACTAGAGCTAGTGACTGAAGTAGGAGCAAAGACAATGTTGTCATTTAAGACCAGGTTAGATAGGGTCATTGACAGAATCAACCACACAGTATCAATGAAACAGGGGAACCAGAGAGGAAGAGAACTACCTCTTTTGTGGAGGAGAAATACCAGTGTGGACTGGTTTAGGCCTGTTTGGACCTGTAATTTCTAAACAATTTCATGTAATTGCTGTTGACTGTAAGCACAGCCAATGTACCTTACTTCAACGCCATTCAGTTCTTCATGTTTCAAAAGTAGAAGCAGAAAAACTGGTGAATGATTGGGGAAGTATCTTGACTTTACTTCTGTTAATGACAGAATTCTCATATTTATATTAAAAAAGGTTCTCTACCCATATTATAGATCATAGAATCCCTACAGTGCAGAAAGAGGCCAATCGGCCCATCAGGTCCACAAACCCTTCAAAGAACATGCCACCCAGATCCAGTTCCCCCAAGTCCCCCTAGAACTCATAATCCCACATTTACCCTGGCTAATCCACCTAGCCTGCACATCCATGGCCACTATGAGCTGTTTTAGCATGGCTAATCCACCTAACCTGCACATTTCTGGACTGAGGGAGGAAACTGGAACACCCAGAGGAAACCCACATAGACTCGGGCAGAATGTGCAAACTTCACACAGTCACCCTAGGCTGGAATTGAACCGGGTCGTTGGCGCTGTGGGGCAGCAGTGCTAACCACTGAACCACTGTGCCAATGAGGCCAAATGGCCTCCTTCCACACCCGAGGGATTCTATGAATCTATGTAATCATGCTGGCTCTTCCTAGTTAACCCACATTTTTCTATGTCGCCAATAATTCAGGGTAGAATTAATATTTCAAAATGTTTTTGCTCCTTTGACATTAAATTGACTAGGCTTATCATTACAAAGATGCTACATCTGAAATTCCTCAGGGTCTCTGGTACCACTCCTGAGTCCAGGGAAGACCAAAAGATTTTTGTCAGTGCTTCTGCAATTTCCCCCTCACTTCCTTTAATATCCTTGGCTGCATCTTAACCACTCCTGGTTCCTTAACAATTTTGAATACTGACAGCCCATTCACTACTTCATCATCCATTTTATATCCTATCAGTGACGGATTTTCTCCCTCTGTCACCATGGCCTGGCCGGGTTCCCTTCCTTCATAAAGGCTGAGACGAGTTATTCATTTTGCCCTAAATCATGCCCTCTGCATCCATGTGCGAATCTCTTTTTTTGGTCCTGAATCAGCTCTACTTCTTCTTTTACACAGTGCCTTTGGAAAACTTTGGGATCCTGCTTCACGACGACTTCTAGTTTGTTTCTCCCTACTGTAATCCTGCTTTGCTTCTCTTCCTTGCTTTCCACTTCCCTTCTGAAATGAACTATATTCTTCTTGGTTATCAATTCCATTTTCAACCTAACAGCTGTCAGAAGCATACTTTTTCTTTTTTATCTTCTTTTTCACCTTGGGGGTTTGAGTTTACTTGTTCTACTTTTCCCTTTAGAAGGAACATATCTCAACTAGGCCTGAACCATCTCTTAAAGTTGTAGAGTTATAGGATTGTACAGCATGGAAACAGACCCTTTGGGCCAACTCGTCCACGTCGACAGATACTCTAAACAAATCTAGTCCCATTTGCTAGCATTCGGTCAATATCCCTCTAAACCCGTCCTATTCATATACCCATCCAGATGCCTTTTAAATGTTGTAATTATACCAGGCTCCACCA
This sequence comes from Ginglymostoma cirratum, assembly GCA_024137785.1. Lineage (NCBI taxonomy): Eukaryota > Metazoa > Chordata > Chondrichthyes > Orectolobiformes > Ginglymostomatidae > Ginglymostoma > Ginglymostoma cirratum. The sequence continues at coordinate 30,166,023 of JAHRHZ010000049.1, forward strand.
CTTCCTCTGGCAGCTCATTCTATACACACACCACCCTCTGCATAAAAACGTTGACCCTTAGGTCTCTTTTAAATCTTTCCCCTCTTATCTTAAACCTATGCCCTCTGGTTTTGGACTCCCCCACCCCCGGAAAAACACGTTTTGAAGGTAGTCTGTTGTTCAGCTATAGTTTATCCCACCAACCTTCAGTTCCAATCTCCTTGGCTCAGCTCTGTTGTCTCTCCTTGTTAATGACTCTTACTCTGGTTTGTTCTTTACTCTTTTCTACTATCATCCTAAATCTTATGATAAAACGATCATCTTCATTAACACTTGCTCTACATGGCCCACTTTGTTATCAAGGTAGTGCCTCCTTTTTTGTTGAACTGAACATGTGTAGCGAAAAATTCTCCTGAACACAATCTCGGAATGCTTACCACTCAATTCTCTTCAAAATACCAATATTGCAGTCTATATTCAGCTAATTAAAGTCCCCCATTATAACAACATCGTGCTGTAGAAACTTCTTTGCAATTTCCTTGCAGATTCATTCCTCTACATCCTTCCCACCAGTTGGTGGTCTAGAGGTTGCACCAAGCAATGTCCCTTGTTTCAGCCAATGAATTCTGTCCTTGAACCCTCTAGGACGTGCTCTTTTAGCAGCACTACAATGTTATCCCTAACTAATATTTCAATCTGCCTCCTTTCCCATCTTTTCTGAACATATTTAACACCCAATCATATATTTTCTTGAGCCATGTCTTTGTTACAGCCACAATGTTACAATTCCAAACAGCAAGCTGCATCTTTTTAAATCCGTGCTCATGGGACATAAGCCTCACAGGCTAGGCCAGTGTTTATTGCCCATCCCTATTAAGCAGTTAACAGTCTGGAGTATCATGTAGGATGGACTGGGCAAGGACGGCAGGTTTGCTTCCCTGAAGAACATCAGTAAATCAGGTAGAGTTTTATGACAATGGTTACATGGTTGGCATTAGGTCAGACTTTACCAAATTCAAATTTCAGCACCGCAGAATTCGAACCCATGTCACTACACCACTACCCTGGGTTCTAATCATCATTCTAATGACTTTACCACTCTGCAATCATCTCCCTATTTTATTGGCTTTACTCTGTGCATTCACATACGCGCAGTATAACTCTGATTCAGACTCCATTTCTTTCCTTAAAATTTCTGCAATCCACCTTCCTGGATCATCTTTCCAGCCATGCATTAATCTGCTTTATTCTTCTATTTCCATACTCACTTTTACTTGGCTCTGGGAGTAATCCAGAGATTACTTCTTTTGAGGTCTTGCTTGCTAATCTCCTACCAAGTTCCCTAAATACTGACTGCAGGATTCCCCCTCCTACCCAAGACATTGAACACATCATGAAACACCACCTCCACCCAAACTCCCTGAATCATGTCCTGAGTTGCTTTGAGACATCCTCAACCTCACACCAGACAGGAAACATACCATCCTAGAGTCATACCTAAAAACATGTCTGTTCTTTTAACTAATGAAACCCCTATCACTACTGCTCTCCCACTCATTTTCTTTCCCTCATTTACAGATGAGAAAGGAACTGTTAACATTCCATAGGCTATAACAATGAACTCACTTAATTGGGTCTTAATTATGCAATTACTATTTATACAGTTGAGAGGTAACAAGTTCAAATCTGACCACATTTCCTTCCTATAACTAACAAATAGCACAATGCACGAGTAAAAAAGTGAGTTTAATCAGTCATGCACATCAGGAAATTTATCAAATTCAAAGTCTGGTTATTAGAAATTTATTAACTGGCTGCTTGTAAATCATGGAAATCAATTGTGACATTAAACGGTATACTTTGTTTAAAGTTAGGCAGAATCAGACACAAGCCATCCCACTGCAACTTTCCATATAAGTGATGAAACAGTTGCCCTCTCTCCTTGCTGTCCAAGTTCCCAATATCTAACCGTTCTCTTAATCAGTCTGTATCCTTGTGTTAGTTGTGAAGAGGACCTAAGGAGCCTACAAAGGGATTTATATAGGTTAAAGAAGTGGCCAAAGATCTGGCAGATGGAGTGTGTGGGGGAAAAAAAATGTCATTCACTTTAGCAGGAAGAATAAATTAAAGCAGACTGTTACTTGAACAAAGAATGACTGCAAAATTCCAAGGTGCAGAGGGATTTAGTTGTTGCAGTGCATGAATCACTGCATGTTAGTATGCAGATACAGCAAGTAATTAAGAATACTAATAGAAACCTATCCTTTTTTGAGAGGAATGAACATAATAAGAATTATAGATAGGTTAAATGAGTGGGCAAATATCTGGCAGATAGAGTATATTGTGGGAAAATGTGAAATTGTCCATTTTGGCAGAAAGAAAAAAAGAGAAGCATATTATCTAAATGGTGAGATGTGGCACAGCTTGTGATGCAGAAAAACTTGGGTGTCTTACTGCATGTATCACAAAAGGTTAGTATGCAGGTACTGCAAATTATCAGGAATGAGATGATGAAATGTTTTTCTCTCAGAGGGTTGAGTATCTTTGTAATTCCCTTCCTCGAAAGGCAGTGGATGCAGAAAATTTAAATATTTTAAAGGCAGAAGTAGATAGATTCTTGATTACCAAGGGGATGAAAGACTATCAGAGATATGCAGGAATCTAGAGTTGAGGTTAAAATCAGATCAGCCATGATCTTATTGAACAGCAGAGCAGGCACAAAGTGTTGAGAATGTGGTGAACAGCTACCTTCCTGAACCACCAATGTCCATTTGGTGTAGGTAGACCCGTAATGCCATTAGGGAGGGACATTAACAGGTTCTGAGGTTAAAACTGCTTTACTGAGCTTTGATCTTATCGTATCAAAGAACAGAAGTTGATCCTTACCAACTGCATTATCTAGAATATACCACTTACAGTACAATATATTCCACCCTTTGCACTCCAAATAATGCAACATATTCCTGACGCTGCAATAAAAAAAAAAATCACCTCTTGATAAACTTTATATCTATTTTGGCACACTGACAGGAAACTATGCAAAGTGCAGAAACTGAGTCATTACTACCGATCCTGCCACCACACATATTAGGAATTCAATAGAGCAGTTTTTCATTCTACAGATGCCAATACTCTCGACTGCAAAGCTTCTTAAAACATTCAACCATTTTGATGCAGAAAGAGATTTCCAACCTGTGAATAAATCAAACCAGCAGCCCTCCGTTCCCCTGAAATCATAAAATATTTACTACCTAAAAAGATTTGGTCTGAAAGCTGCTTGAATTGTGTACAATCCATTGTCTACACCAACCCACCTGGGCAAAGGTACAAGTTAGTTTACATGAAAAAATTGGACACACACAAAGGTTAAAATGCAGTAACACAAATATCAAATAGAGTGTCCTAAAAGGGGCTACATTATTGTAAACACAACAGAAATCAGTTTTTTAAAAAAAATCCTAGTCACTTGACTCTGATACCTGGAGAGCAATATTCAAATTCACAGCTCATCCACTGAGCCTCTTAAAATTTACATTGCTCTAATGTTTACTTTTGTTTTGTTTTTAAAAAGAGGCTTAAACTGCAGATTTGTCAGTTCAGTAACCTGTTACCAAAAGAAAATATATTTTCCACGAACTCTAGTGAAGGTTACAGTAAACACAGGTGAACATTACCGGCTCTGCTGGGAACTGCCACGGCCTATCAAACAGGACACAAGTAACTCCGATAGTTCCGAGCGTGGAACAATGAGACAAGGGTGATCACATCCAAGAGAGAGCGGATATAAAACTTGAAAGGGAAAGCAGTGTTCACTATTTTATCCAGCTCACCTTTACAAACTATAGTGGGATCATTTCACACCAGCGAATATTTCCGTCACATACAATTAACTCTTTACTCACTTTTCACCAAAAAGCGAGAGAAAAGACATCAGAAAGTAAGCAATTGCTTGATAAATGAAGTAAAGCTGAAATGCGGTAACTTGCCTACAGCCATAATGCAGAACACAGCTCAGGTATCCACCTCACACAGTCTCCGCCCCTTTACTCTTCGCTGCCAATTACACAGTCTCCAGGCATACACGCCTTAGATAGAGTCGGGTATACACCCCTCAGATTTATATCTCACAGGTACACACAGTCCACGACACACATTCATTGAGCATAGACAGCCCCGACACACAGATCATGGGTTTTAAAATAATCATTACGGGATCTAGGTGTCAGTGGTTAGTCAGCATTTATTGCCCACCCCTACCTGCCCCAGAGAAGGTGATGGTGAGCTGCCTTCTTGAAGCTGCGGTCCATTTAGTGTAGGTAGACTCACAGTGCCATTGGGGAGGGAGTCCCAGGATTTTCACTCAGGAACATTGATGGAACGATGATATATTTCCAAGTTAGGATGGTGGTTTGGAGAGAAACTTGAAGATGGTGCTGTTCTGATTATCTGCTGCGATTGATGTTCTGGATGCTCATGGTCATAGGTTTGGAAGGTATTGTCTAAGGATTCTTGGTGAATTTCTGCAGCTCTTGAAGATGTCAGGTATTTGCACTCTGAGATATACACTCATCAGGTACATACAGTCTCAGATATATATCTCTTAGCTGTCTGCCTGCCACAAACATGCTACTCAAGAGCAAACTCTTTAGGTATAACCCCTCAGATAGCTAGCTTTCAGATATACACTCTTCAGGTGTTAGGAACTTGGTCCTCTATTCTCTCCCCCAGGAATTCCTTCTGTAGCCTCCATGCCCTTCAACCACAAAAGTGTTACCGTGCAGAAAAAGACCATTCAGCTTGTTATGTTTGCGCCAATCCTTCAATGTTTTCATGTTTCTATTTCTTTATCTTGTCTATACTGATATTAACAGTTACAATTAAGGATGGTGATCCCCAATTTATATCCCAAAAAGGAATTATTTTTCATAATTTGTAGTTTGTGAGTTTTATTAGGTATAGTTCGAGATTTGGGACTACTGATATTGGTCTGTGCATTAACACATTTGCATTAACATAGAAACATAGAAAATAGAAGCAGGAGTAGGCTATTTGGCCCTTTGACCCTGCTCTACCAATCATTATGATTATGGCTGACCACCCATCTTGCTTTCCCACCATATCCTTTGATCCCTTTAGCTCCAAGTGTTATTATCAATTCACAGCAGCGCAGTGACACAGTACTGCTGCCTCACAGCACCAGGGACTCAGGTTTAATTCCAGACTTAGGTGACTGTCTGTGTGGAGTTTGCACATTCTCCCTGTGTCTAGGTGGGTTTCCTCTCAGAATCCAAAGATGTGTAGGTTGGGTGGATTGGCCATGCTAAAATTGCCTTACAGTGTCCAGGGATGTGCAGGCTAGATGGATTATCCATGGGAAACTCATGGGTTACAGGGGTGGAAGAAGGTGTTCAGAAGGTGGGTGCAGACTCAATGGGCTGAACGGCCTCTTCCTGCACTGTAGGGATTCTACGATTGTAACTCTTTCTGGATATCGTACAATGTACTGCCCTCAACTGCTTTCTGTGGCAGCAATTTCTACAGGCTCATCCCTCTCTGGGTGAAGAGATTTATTTACATCTTAGTCCTAAATGGTTGTACCCATATCTTTAGTCTGTGACCTCTGGTTCTGGACTCCCTCACCAACAGAACATCTTTCATTCAAGTACCCCGTTAGAATTTTAGATTACGGGCCAACCGATTGGACTATAGTTCCAATATAAGTTTAAGTAGCAGTATAAGGCTAATCGTTACTGATTCCTTTAGAAAGTTTGTGGAACAGCAACACTTGTTTGTGATCAGCAATTTGGGATAGTAGATTGTGAGCAGAGATAAAAACAGTGAAAATAAGTAACTGGACAGAAATAGCAGCAAAGACGACTCCTGCGGTGTCTAGAACCCTTCTGTAACAGAAGATAATTGACTTTTAAAAAGTAATTGAGGATAGTCAGGGAATTGTCAGCAATGATACTCCATTATCCACTATAATAATGGCTTAGCCCTGAATAGCTTCTTAGATTGTGCCACTGCACCATGCATTGCAATATAATTAACAATGTACTATTAGTAGAAGCAAATTATCTACTGAGAACATCTTCAATGGAAAGCCTAAACTTTCCAAAAGAATTCATTCATGCCTACATTTGTGAAAAGTGCATATCCATAATTACTTTCTTAGAATGAAGTGTTTAACCCGCTGAGTCATGATTAACACCTAAGTATTAGGAGAAGTTGTGGCTCATGGTAGGACCAATAAACATAAAGGGAATTTCATAAATTAAGGGATAATCTAAATAGCAGAACTTAAAGTGTCATAATCTAGGGAAGAGGCTTAAAATTGGCCTTTTTAAAATGACAAGTCTCTCAGGTTATTGACTGCTCTCCCAATTAATGTTGTTGAGGCTGGATCTTAGGTCAGCCTGTCATTCCAAATGGGGATCAATATTTTCTAATCAATCTGTTCAGTGATATTATTACATGCCTCTGGAGCAGGTTGAAACTTGAAGCTGGCCCTCCTGGCTAAGAGGTGGGGACACTGCCACAGAACAACTATGACCCTCAATTGGAGGTAAATACATGCTCACTGTGCATCATTTGTTATATATCTAAAAATTGACAAAAAACAATCTGTAGACCATCAAGCTCAGACTTTTGGGAGAGACTTTAATGTTCATTGAAAAACTTATTGAAGGTAGTAAAATAAAGATAATTTGATTGGTCGAATGTAATCAAGTTTTTATGCAATCTGTAATTATAGTTCTTTTATTTAAAGCATAATGTTGGATCTTCAAACTTACAGTTGCTCAAAAAAAAGGTGGATATTTTTATCTCTGGAAATTATTTTCAGTGATTTGTAGACATTACTTGATGGTGTATCAGGGAACTGTCCAGCAAACCATAATTTTAACTTTGAAACTCTAAATAGAATGACCAAAATCACAGAAAACCCTATTAGGCAACATTTTAATAGAGCAATTTTCATTGGAAATATTTGCAAAGCAGTTTAAACAGAGTTTAAAATCTTTTTAAGAACTATAATAAAAGTGGATTTACATGATGCCAGTGGGAGTACAGACATGGTACATATTCATTCATTCCATTCCACGCTGCATTAGCACCAAAGCTAGAAATCCATTTGATTGAATAAACAAGGCAAAACTATTTCTGGACATTAGCATTCTTATGTCATAATGAAAAGAGTTCATTATTATTTCAAAATACCTTTTTATTCACTAAGCAGTGCTGCCAGGATCTGCACACTTCATGAGATCATTATCATATTTTCTCGTTTAGAGACCAAAATGTTTACAAATTTGACATCTCCAAACATCTCATGAACAATCTAGCGTAAAACTTCAGATGGTGACTGGCACTGGAAGTGAAAATATATTTTAAGACATCAAAAAGTCGTTTCTACTCTTCAGCAGTAATTAGTGTCTTGTAAAACACTGGTTATTATAACTAATTAAATGGCTGCTTCTGTAACCCTTGATTACATTGCCTCTGTTCTTTACTCATTATTACATTTCAATCTGTATAGTTTATTACTAGTGACAAACTAATTTAATGGTTGCCGAAACTTTAATTAAGTTTCTTTTTATTCTTGAATAATTAATGCCTGTCAGTATACAGAATTGCTCTGCATTCTTGGTGCATGCAATTTTTAGATAAATAAAAATGAAATATGAAAGGAGTTATACTTTGTCTTTTCAATGTCAACAATGAAGTATCATCATCTTCCTTTGAGCATATTGCTTTTATTTATTAACCTTGTTAGATTAATAATCTGGTTAATCTTGTCAGCTGTAACTTCCTCTCTGTGCTTCAGCAGCAGCATGATTAACCTGTTTGAACTGTCACTGTGCCATGTGTCTCTGGAAAAGTGACTAAGGTACTGATGGTTGGAATCAACAGCTATTTTGACATAGCTTGCCCACATTCAGAATGATACATTATATTTTGAATGGTCCTCCAATCTGATGTTAATTCTTGCTTTTGTTTGGTAAATGTTTGGCGTCTGAATCAGTAATTTTGCTGCCTATAAAACCTACATTTGAGGATTTCATATCCTTTAAATAAACACAACTGCCTAAGAGCTATTTCATTCCCAATAAATCCCCATAAAACCCTCAGCAGGAAAAATATAATGCTTGGGCTGGTGTTTTTCCTTTCTGAATTCTAATTGATTATCCTATTTTCAACCAAGCTAGAAAAGCAATTGAGATCCAATTCAAACTTTTTAATTGTTCATGGATGGAATATTTTGTCATAGTTTAGCCTTCTTTAATTTTCCATAAGAAAAGTATGGTGAGCTACCTCCATGCACCATTCAGGATAGGGTATGATCTGCCTGTAATGTACGCAAACAAAATTTTTCACTGTACCTAGTTACATGTGACAATGATAAATCAAATTAAACTACGTCAAACAATTATGCTGACAACTAATTGAGGATTATTAGTCAGGTTCATAGCAGTCTAGAAACATTGAACTCTGTTTTTCTGTTTTCACAGATGCTGCCAGACCTGCTGAGTTTCTCCAAACCTTCCTCTTTTTTATTTCAGATTTTCAGCATCCACAGTATTTTACTTTACATGTGCATGCACTGTGACAGCCATTCACTGGTTCATTTCTCAGGAGCAATGCTTTGACCAAGCAGAAATCAACCTGCCAGGCTTAAAATGTACATAAAACCTGGCAGCAAACTGTCAGTCATCACTAACTGGTGCATTCTTCATGGCAAAGCCTCTACTAATCCAAGTCCACTTGTCAGCATTTCCGTTTCACACGGGATACATGCTGGTTTCCTCCTTGAATGGTATTCTTGCAAATTGTCCTGTTGAGTGTAAAATGATAAGCCTCAATAAAATGCTAGTATTATCAATTGATTATTTGCTGTCTGTCTGTAGGTACAGCTAGAGAGGAAATTCAAAGATTCTGACCAAGTGATGATTGAAGAACAATTATATGCTTCTAAGTCAGGATAGAGAACAAAAACCTGCCTCTCGTGGTGTTCCCATGTGCCTGCTCCTTTTGTCCTTCAAGGCTCTACAGGCAGAGGTAGAGGGTTTGGAAGGTGCAGTGGGGAACTGGGAATACTGCTAATTAAGTGAATCTGGAGTAAAAAGAACTAATATTGTTAAATATGACCATGAAACTACTGGATTGTTATAAAACCTACCATGTACATTAATGTCTTTTAGATGTCGTTACCCTGTCTGGCCGATATGTGAATCCAGATCCACAGCAATCTGATTGCCCCTTAAATTCCCACTACAGCAGGCCCAGGGAAACACACAATGAAAATGTCTAATAAGAATATAACTAGCTGCTCCAATTGGCATTAATCAAGTCAGCAAGCAAGACAAAGGCTTGGGATTGAAGGGAATGGGCCAGTATAAATCAAGTGGTACGGGAATCGGGGAAAATGTTTGAAAGCTCAAAGATGCCAATATGGCAAGCACCAGAACAAGCGATATAGAAGATTTCTCTGTGCTCCCTGATGTGAAGGACTCCTCACTAAGATCTATGGACTTGTCGTATTATCAGAAGAGCTCACAATCACCTCCTCAAAAGCAAATGGCGATTGACAATGAATGCTTGACTTGCAAGTATGTCGACATCCAAAGAATAATTTTTTAAATGTTCCCATTCACAATTAAAACAAGGCACTGTCTATTTTTCCACATGCTAGGCTAAAGATTATTCCCTCAACTTCTACAATCCAATATAGAGATGTGTGTTACAAAAAGCCTAATGGCTTTTTTTCACCCCTTAGTTTTTGATACACCAATAAATATTTAAATTCAGAACTAGAATGAAAGCATTGTCCAGTTGAAGTGATAAATCATGGCTATTTCTTTGTTACAGCTGGCTTCAGTGTACTTGTCTTATATTCTAAATAATTGTGAAAAATGCTGCTAATAGATAGAGCTGATGCCTAAGCTATCAATCAAATTAGAACATCCTCCTCATCTCCAAGTGAATGGATTACAAAATATTTTCAGTACATATTGGCAACATAATTATAATTTAACATTGTCAGAAATTGTGTTAATGAGCTGTTTATTTGAAATTGTGGGGTTAATTGTAACCTCTCACTGCCCAGTGAGTATGATCCTTGGAGGAGTTAAATTCAGTCCAGATTCACTTACTGGCCTGAGTACACATTGTCCCTGACTGGTAACATCTTGTCTTCATCGACTTGTTTGACCTTCCTGTTGTGTGAGCCTTTGTGTTTGGGCATTATTTAAATGTAGATATCATGGCCAATGATGTACTCAGTCTTAGGGGAAAGTCATTCCTGCAGGGAATCTACATGGGATGGAACTCAATGGTTAGAATAGCCTCTGCTAAGTCACATCAGGGGGCACAGAGAAGTCTTCTATATCGCTTGTTCTGGTGCTTGCCACGTTGGCACCTTTCAGCTTCCACACATCTTCCCTGATTTCTGTACCACATGGTTTATGCTGGGTCCACTCCCTTCAATCCCAAGCAATGGCTAGCCCTGCCTCCAGCTTCCAGTCCTGTGGAAGTTGAGAATTTGAATTTTATTTAGAAGTGCTGGAAATAAAAAAAAGCTCTTCACAACAAAACTAACCATCATCTTCTTGAATTGTCACAAAAACACACTAGGCTCACTAATGCCGTTTAAGGAAAGAAACCTGTTATACTTTGCTGGTGTGGTCAACATGTGACTCCCACATCAATTGAGTTGACTTGCCGTCATTGGTGAAAACATTGAGTAAAGGAGTTGGGATGTCATGTTGCGGCTGTAAAGGATATTGATGAGGCCACCTTTGGAATACTTGTAAATTCTGGTTGCCCTTCTCTTGGAAGGATGTTTTTAAACTTGAGAGGGTGCAGAAAAGATTTAACAGGATGTTGCCAGGACTGGAGGTTTTGAATTATAGGGAGAGGCTGAATAGGCAAGGGGCTATTTTCCCTGCAGCATCAGAGGCTGAGGGATGATCTTATAGAGGTTTATAAAATCATGAGGGGCATGGATAATGTGAATAGCCAAGATTTTCTTTCCAGGTGGGGGAATCCATAATAAAGGGCATAGGTTTAAGGTGAACAGAGAAAGATTTAAAAAGGACCTGAGGGTAAATTTTTCACGCAGTGGGTGATATGTATATGGAATGAGCTGCCAGAGGAAGTGGTAGAGGTGGGTACAATTACAACATTTAAAAGACACTTGGATGGGTACATGAATAGTAAAGGTTTAGGGGGATATGGGCCAAATGCTGGCAAATAGGACTAGATCAGATTGGGATGTCTGGTCGGCATGGATAGGTTGGACCGAAGGGTCTGTTTCCATGCTGTATGACTCTATGACTGCCTTAGAAATGGCTTAGCAAGCTGTTATGTCAGATTACATCATGGCCAGGAGTTCAAGAAAAAGACCTACAACCACTTCATCAGGACAGCTATCAATGAAAAACAAGTGTTGGCCTTCACATCAATGATCATAAAGTAATAATTAATATTGTTTGAAATTCCTGTCTTCTGATTAGATTTTTGTTTGACAAGGGATCAAGGGAGGAATGTGGTGTTGAGACCATAACCAGATCAACCATGATCCTATTGAACAGAAGAGTAGGCTCAAAGGGTAAAATGACCAACTCCTGCTTCAAAGGCTTATGTTCTGAAAATGATACTAACATATTCAAATAATGTTGAGATGTTTTGCATGCTAATTAGTGGGAGATCATTGTATAGTGATAATGTCACTAGACTAGTATTCCAGAAGCCCAAAACAATCTCTGGGGACATTGTTACAAGACTCACCATGGCAACATTAACAAAAAACCTGACATGAAAATCTAGTCTCAGTAATGATGACTATGAAAGCATCGTGGTTTGTCACAACTAACTATCTGATTCCCTAATATTTTTAGGGAAAGAAATCTGCTATCCTTAGCCAGTGTGGCTTAATAATGCTTTCAGCTTCGTAGCTATGTGGATGACTCTTAATTACTTTCTAAAATGGCCCAGCAAGCCACTCAGTTCAAGGACAGTTAGGAATGGGAAACAAATAATGACCTTGTCAGCGATGCCCATGTCCCATGAGAGGATTGAAGAGGTGATTTTTCATATACTAACATTGTTTCTGAATTGGATTCGGTTGATTCATGTAGTTGTACTATAGGAATACGAAACATCATTACTTTAATTTTAATATTGAAGCTAGTTGCACAATGGAAGATCTTTTGATGTTGATTTTCCTGCCAATTTTCTCCAATGTCACTGCATTGCACCGTATATGACTGTATCATTCTGCTGCTTTTGCAATGCAAAATCAATGGCCCTATGTACTTGCTGAGAATTTTGTAGGAACACAGGCAAGGGTGCACAGTCTCTTACCAAAAACATAATTCTAAAAACGCTATACAAACCAAGATGTTTCATGGAAATTTTTTGATTGATTTAATTTGATTTCATTTATTACTGTGACATGTACCAAGGTACAATGAAAAGTGCTGTCTTACATGATTTACAGGCAGATTGAACTATATCAGTGCATCAAGATAACAGAACAGAGTGCAGTGTTGTTGTGGTGTTGAGAACAGAGTGCAGGATACACTGTTACAGATGCTGAGATTGTGCAGAGAGAGATCAATGTTAACAGTAAAGAGGTCCATTCAAAAGTCTTATAACAGCAGGGAAGAAGCTGTTAGTACATGCATTCATACTTTTATATCTTCTGCCCGACGAAAGAGGGTGGAGGAGTCTTTGATTATGTTGGTTGCTTTCCCAATGCAGCAGAAAGTATGGATGGAGTCAAAGGATGGGAGGCTGGTTTGTGCGATAGACTGGCCTGTGTTCACAACACCTCATCGTTTCTTTTGCTCTTGGGATGAGCAGTTGCCATACCACACTGTGATACATCCAGATAGGATGCTTTCTATGGTGCATCTACAAAAATTTGCAAGAGTCCTTATGGCCAATTTAATCTCTCTATGTGCATTAATTTATTGGCATAAATCTGCACCTTGAATATAGAGAGAAATGCAATCTCACTGTTGCGGTGAGAAGAATACCATTGTATTTTACGTTGCTAATGGTGCACCACAAATGTTTACCTGGGATATTTAGCACTCAAGAGTTAATTTCATTTTACTCTAATGTCTGAGCTGGAGTTAAAAGGTACTGCAGATGCTGGAGAATCCGAGATAACAAGCATGGGGCTGGATGAACACAGCAGGTCAAGCAGC
>JAHRHZ010000049.1:30179315-30272682 GCA_024137785.1 Ginglymostoma cirratum
GCCTCCCCCTCTCTCCCTATTTATTTCAGAACCCTCTTCCCCTCCCCCATTTCTGATGAAGGGTTTAGGCCTGAAACGTCAAGTTTTCCTGCTCCTATGATGCTGCTTGACCTGCTGTGTTCATCCAGCCCCATGCTTGTTATCTCTGAGCTGGAGTTGTCAGTTTTGGTCTGGTGTGACAGATACCACACCCAGGAGTCAAACAAGCACCTGGAGACAATTATGCCTTTGCTAATTGCTGAGATATTAATTCAAGTCCACAGAGATGCCAGGATATAACTTTGATTTGTGGTTTCTGGCCGTAACCTATGGCAGTATGATGATATAACTTGCTGGTGGTGTTGCCTGTGAAATGTACGCTTGATTGGCAAACAGAGGTCAGAAATTAACTTTAATGTTAATGCAGTAGAATTTCTTTTTGTATGGAACACCGTGCCCCCATAAGGTTATAATTACAGCTAATAACAAGGAAACAATCATTCTAATTAAAGATAACACGGTGTGGGGCTGGATGAACACAGCAGGCCAAGCAGCATCACAGGAGCAGGAAAGCTTGACGTTTCGGGCCTAGACCCTTCATCAGAAATGGGGGAGGGGAAGAGGGTTCTGAAATAAATAGGGAGAGAGCGGGAGGCGGATAGAAGATGGATAGAGGAGAGGATAGGTGGAGAGGAGGCAGACAAGTCAAAGAGGCGGGGATGGGGCCAGTAAAGGTGAGTGTAGGTGGGGAGTTAGGGAGGAGATAGGTCAGTCCAGGGAGGACAGACAGGTCAAGGGGGTGGGATGAGGTTAGTAGATAGGAGATGGGTTGGGGCTTGAGGTGGGAGGAGGGGATAGGTGGGAGGAAGGACAGGTTAGGCAGGCGGGGACGAGCTGGGCTGGTTTTGGGATACGGTAGGGGGAGGGGAGATTTTGAAGCTTGTGAAGTCCACATTGATACCATTGGGCTGCAGGGTTCCCAAGCAGAATATCAAGTGCTGTTCCTGCAACCTTCAGGTGGCAATGTTGTGGCACTGCAGGAGGCCCAGGATGGACATGTCATCTAAGGAATGGGAGGGGAAGTTGAAATGGTTCGCGAATGGGAGGTGCAGTTGTTTATTGCAAACACCTAAGCTTGGTAGGAAAACTACATCCTGGTCGAGTTAGAAGCATCTCTTGTAGTTGAAAAGGTATAGTTTATTGCATGTTAGCAATGTTTTACAGGTTACATTGACATGATAGACATTGTTACTGTGGCTTTGAGAAGGACCAGATGTTAGGTCTCACTCCTTCAAAAACTGAAGCTGTTTAGCTCACAAATCTACACAATTTCATTATAGTGTAGTAATGGGACAATCCTCCGTATTTAACTTTTCAGATCTTTTCTGACACACATGCAACGTCTCCCACCAATTTACCTTTCTCACTATTAATAGGACACATTGTGCATGAAACAGCATTTACAACAACGCCATCTCCCTTAAGTCTGATTTTACAAATTCAGGCGACCTAAAGTCTTCGCTGTTCTCCAGCATGTGATCTTTTTGGATGTGGAAGACTGGTAATATCTTGGGAAGAAAACCATTAAATTTGATTTTCTTCCTGATAGTCCTGGGTCTCTAAGTAACTTACATTATTAAATTTTCCCTGTTCTTGTTCCAATGGCCAAACAGCACATATAGACTGGGATACTAATTGTGTATGGGGTAGCAAGGGCCAGCCGGTCCTGGATTGTGTTCAGGAGAACTTCCTGCGGTAGTAAGTGCCTGAGCTATTGGAAATTAAATGGGCCAAGTAGACCAAGTGTCAGGGAACATTTAAGAGACAGTGATCATTGTAACATAACATTTAAGATGACATTAAATGAAAAATGGTCAATTCAGAGTAAGAAAAAAATAATTAGCAGTGACCTGATTTCAGTGGGACAAGATTGGAGCTGGACCAAATCCAACTGTAAGACATCGGAGCAGAAATGGATGATTCAGCCCATTGAGTCTGCTCTGCCATTCAATGAGATAGTTGCTCCGATAATCCTCAGCTCCGCTGTCCTGCTGTTTCCCTATTACCCTTGAATCCAATAATCATTAAAATCTGTCTCTCTTAGCCTTGACTATACTTAGTGACACAGACTCTATGGCCCTCCGTGATAAAGAATTACACAGGTTCACTGCTCTCTAAGAGAGGAATTCCTTGTCAGCACAGTGGAATAAAAAAAAATTCACAGGCATAGACAGCGCCCAGTGATTAAAAGTGAACTCTTTATCTGTCAAACAATAGGTTACAGTTTCGGAAAAGCAAGAAGTCAAAGAGCAACTCACATAAGGAGAGCAAGGACGGTCTATAACAGAAGTAAAACTTAAAGTGTTTGTAGGGTAATCTTGGGAAGTTTACATTTTGTCAAAGGGATGTGTTGTCAGTGGTCATCTCTCAAATTTGAAGTTTGACACTGGGATGAGTGTCATTACATTATTAGATAGTAAGCCATTATTTTAAAAAAATCACAGCCATTGCTGACAACAGTGAAAAAAACTGAAATCAGATGGCATTGACCTAGGCAGAAATGACAGCATCAAACTCAACATTATTGACCTTGTAAAGTCAAAATCCTAGATTTTCCTCCCTAATGACTTTTTTAGTCTACCAAAGGAATAGGGACTATAGCAGTTCAAGAAGGCAAGTCACCACCACTCAAGAGTAACATGGGACATGCAATAAATGCCCCTTGCTGTATTGGTACTGAGGGCTGGTGTCTCACGTGTGTTATCTGTGGTTTTGCAGAATTGATGGGACTGTGCTGGTTTCCCGTGTCAAGATTGATCTTTTCCTCATAGGACAGATCTGTGTTCCTTCCAGAATTCTGCTTCACTTGCTGTCAGAGTGGCTTTCTCCAGAGTCAGGTCTTCTTTGAACTGTAATAAACGTGATGAATGCTTTTATTAAACCTTGTAGTTATGAAGTTGAAGTAATTGATAATGGCTTTCAGTAACTCTTCAAAAGTATCTGTTGATTTTTGTATCCTGTAGCAAGGTACAACCAAAATCAGCAGTACTCCAAATTTTGTATAGAAATATATTTGCTTCTTCAGCTTCTGATTTATCATTGTATTTGGAAGCCAATCTATATTTCAGAAATTATTTTCTCCAAGATGTCCAATTCTGTGCTTAATTTTGGTCTATTTGAGTCTGGATCTCACACTAATGCTTACCATGTAGTTTGAACAGGCAAATGAAATCTACACTGCTGCACACCTTGCTGTGTGAGCATACCAGCCATCTAGTCTGTATGAGCTATCGCTAACAATGAAGCTTTCTGCTACCATTGTCTTTAAAGGTATGGAAGTACCTGCTTTGTCTCATGTGGCAGAGGAAATCCACTGCCTGGTCTAAGTGAAAAAATCTCTTGTAGTTGACAAGATAGAATTTATTGCATGTTAGCAATTCATTACAAGTTACATTGATCTGATAGACATTGTTGCAACAACTTTGAAAAGGATCAAATGTTAGGTTTCACTCCTTCAGGATGCTAAACTGTTCTGCCTACTGTCCACACTAAATCATCATAGTGGGTGGTGTTCAAGGCATGCCTCTATATTATCCCTTTGAGACCCTTTCAGAATGATGTACAACAGTCTTCACAGTGGCTGCTGATTACCAGTCTTTTGCCTTGTCGTGCAGTATAAGGGAATTTAAAAAACAGATTTCTCAGTTTTATATGGCAACAATTTTAGTTTGAATGCACGACATTTCCAATTCACTCTGCGTAGAAATGATCTCTCTCTTGATAAATTTCAAAAAATAGACAGTGATAATGATGCCCATCTTGACAAAGCGCCTTGTGCAATTCATTACTTTTTAAGTTCAGTGACTACTACCATTGTCGCCTTGCAGCTTGAGATTTAGACAGCTGCCTTTAGGTGATCAGGAATCAGCCTCCCAACTCTGACACTTTGTCTAACTGCTCAGAAAAATATTCAGTTCCGTCAGAGGCCTGGGGATAATCAGCTTTTGGACTTGAACCCTGGATCATATTGACACTGCCCAAAACCACATTTCTGCGGTAATGCCTAAAACATCTTTAAGTGTAGTCTTCAGGAAGTAGCAAATACCTGAAACACAAGACACAGCTTATCTGGAATTTACCATTATGCAAATATTTATAGTGAGTGCTAATAAGCAGCATCTCATCTGCTAAACATTATTGTAAGATCAGGCTCATATCTTTCCTCTATGTGTAAACATTGTGAACATTTTCTAAACAGTTTTATTAGTTGTATCAGCAAGAGTCAAAATATTTATACAACTGCTTATGTATAATATGTATTGTCAAAGAGATGAAACTATTTTAAGTAGCTTTGCCTCAAAGCGATATTCTCTATTAGCATCTTCTTTTCCCCTTTTATTTATGGTCAAATTATTTCAGTTACATTATATCAAGTTGTGTATCAAGTTGCCTGTTTGGAGATAGAATGTACATATATAGGTTATTCATTTCTTGTATCTCTTTCTTGGGAAACTCAAATGACAGGGGAAGTTCTTTTGAACTATTTTACCTAAAAATATTTTCTGCTTGTACACACAACAAGTAATTATAGTTTATTTATATTTCCCTCATTCATGACAATGAAAATATTCTGTGACGTCCAATGTGATATTTTCCATCCCCTGGGTTAATTTTTTTTGCACTTTCATTTATTGTTGCTGAAAATGTTATGAGAAATAAATTGTTTAGGCACTGCTGATGGCAGAGTTGTAAATTCAGTGTCCAGCAGTGGAAATTAATGAGATGAGCAGCTAACGTCCCACAGTCAATGGGTTCAGATCACTGACTTTTGCATTCATGAGCATTGTTCAAATGGCTTCAGGCTTCTAAGCCTGAAAAAGAAACAAATTGCAAGGGTCTGGAGGAACACAGCAAGCCAGGCAGCAAGAAGGGTCCCAACCTGAAACGTCGACTTTCCTGCTCCTCTGATGCTGCCTGGCCTGCTGTGTTCCTCCAGCTCCGCACTGTGTTATCTCAGACTCCAGCATCAGCAGTTCTTGCTATCTCCAAATTGCAAGGGTTCCTACTTTCAAACCTGATTGATTCATTCTCCCTTGCTGAGGAGACTACATATGTGAATGTGGAAAATGTGGGACATGTAACTGAGTCTCGGGAGTGGACCCTTGCAGCATTAATGTCAATCATGTCCTATCATGGCTGCCATCCACTTTGGACACTGCATGAGGCAGTCATGCCTTCTTGAGGTGCTTAGGTGTCAAGCTTGCCTCATTCTCAATTCAAATGTTTACATTTTCAAATTTCATTATAATGTTATAATGTATCATATAATGTTATGATACAATGATCACTAAATGATCTCCTTAACTGACACTTGGTCTACTTGGCCCATTTAATTTCCAATAGCTCAGGCACTTACTGCTGCAGGAAGTTCTCCTGAACACAATCCAGGACCGGCTGGCCCTTGCTACCCCATACACAACAGGTGACAATTACCCCCTCATCTCCCCTCTCTTTAACACAACAGATGGGGTGCGGGAATTTTGCCTACATTTCACGTTTAAATGCATAAATCAGAGACTGTTAGCATTGGTGGTCTTGCTCATACATAGTGAACAGTACCTCAGTGAGAAGACAAAAGCTGGCTGGCACATAAGGAGCAGTGCTCTAGCCTGAATCACCGTTCTTCTTGGAGGGAGGGAAAGAGATCAGGTGGTGAACGTCCTGCCATTGTAAAACTAAACCTTGCACAAAAGTTAAACTCTGCTACGGCAAAGTTGTTTGGGATTTTGCCTTTGATATTAAGGGCTGGATTTTAAATAAGAGTTTAGGAATCTGACATCCAGATGAATTCAGAGTCCTGACGTTGCATCTCAACTGCGGTGCCCTTATATTGAAATTTTTAAATGTAAACATGTGAACTGAGAATGAAACAAACTTGGCATGCCAGCACTGCCAGAAGGCATGAGCTGACTGCCTAGCAGCAGAGTTGAGAATAGATAGCAGCCCTGTTAGGACCTGCTACTTCTTTGGGGAATGGAGAAGGTAGTTCCTTAGAAAGTCAGGAGCTGGAACATTGTGGGGAGAAATGATGATGCATGCTATGAAAAAGGACAGTGCTCAATCCCACACAAGGTGGCGTGGCAAATAGATATAAAATTTCTAATGTCCCTATAGCAAACCCAAAATCTGGCTGCTTACAAATTCAGTGTGCTGAGATGACAAAGAATATGGGAATCATGATAAAGAAGAAGAAATTTGCTTATGATAGATGTAGTAGGAACTGCCGATGCTGGAGAATCTGAGATAACAAGGTGTGGAGTTGGATGAACACAGCAGGCCAAGCATTATCAGAGGAGCAGGAAAGCTGATGTTTTGGGTCTAGACCCTTCTTCAGAAATGGGGGAGGGGAAGGGGATTCTGAAACAAATAGGGATAAAGGGGGAGGCGGATAGAAGAGAGGTAAGACCATAAGACCATAAGGCCATTCGGCCCATGGAGTACACTCCGCCATTTAATCATGGCTGATGGGCATTTCAATTCCACTTACCCGCACTCTCCCCGTAGCCCTTGATTCCTTGCGAGATCAAGAATTTATCAATCTCTGCCTTGAAGACATTCAACGTCCCGGCCTCCACTGCATTCCGTGGCAATGAATTCCACAGGCCCACCACTCTCTGGCTGAAGAAATGTCTCCTCATTTCCGTTCTAAATTGACCCCCTCTAATTCTAAGGCTGTGCCCACGGGTCCTAGTATCCCCATCTAACGGAAACAACTTCCCAGCGTCCACCCTTTCTAAGCCATGCATTATCTTGTAAGTTTCTATTAGATTTCCCCTCAACCTTCTAAACTCTATTGAATACAATCCCAGGATCCTCAGCCGTTCATCGTATGTTAGGCCTACCATTCCAGGGATCATCTGTGTGAATCTCCGCTGGACACGCTCCGGTGCCAGTATGTCCTTCCTGAGGTGTGGGGCCCAAAATTGGACACAGTATTCTAAATGGGGCCTAACTAGAGCTGTATAAAGTCTCAGAAGCACATCGCTGCTTTTATATTCCAACCCTCTTGAGATAAATGACAACATTCCATTCGCTTTCTTAATCACGGACTCAACCTGCAAGTTAACCTTTAGAGAATCCTGTCCTAGCACTCCCAGATCCCTTTGTACTTCGGCTTTATGAATTTTCTCACCGTTCAGAAAATAGTCCATGCCTGTATTCTTTTTTCCAAGGTGCAAGACCTCGCATTTGCTCATGTTGAATTTCATCAGCCATTTCCTGAACCACTCTCCTAAACTGTCTAAATGATTCTGCAGCCTCCCCACCTCCTCCGTACTACCTGCCTGTCCACCCAACTTCATATCATCGGCAAACCTCATCAGAATGCCCCCAGTCCCCTCATCCAGATCATTAATATATAAAGTGAACAGCTGCGGCCCCAACACTGAACCCTGCGGGACACCACTTGTCACCGGTTGCCATTCTGAAAAAGAGCCTTTTATCCCAACTTTCTGCCTTCTGTCAGACAGCCAACCCTCAATCCATGCCAGTAACTCACCTCGAACACTATGGGCCCTCACCTTACTCAGCAGCCTCCCGTGACGCACCTTATCAAAGGCCTTTTGGAAGTCTAGATAGATAACATCCACTGGGTTTCCCTGGTCTAACCTACTTGTTACCTCTTCAAAGAATTCTAACAGGTTTGTCAGACACGACCTCCCCTTACTAAGTCCATGCTGACTTGTTCTAATCCAACCCTGCACTTCCAAGAATTTAGAAATCTCATCCTTAACGATAGATTCTAGAATTTTACCAACAACCGAGGTTAGGCTAATCGGCCTATAATTTTCCATCTTTTGTCTTGATCCTTTCTTAAACAAGGGGGTTACAACAGCGATTTTCCAATCTTCTGGGACTTCCCCTGACTACAGTGACTTTTGAAAGATCACAACCAACGCCTCCGCTATTTCCTCAGCCACCTCCCTCAGAACTCTAGGATGTAGCCCATCGGGGCCAGGAGATTTATCAATTTTTAGACCTTTTAGCTTTTCTAGCACTTTCTCTTTTGTAATGCCTACCATACTCAACTCTGCCCCCGACTCTCCTTAATTGTTGGGATATTACTCATGTCTTCCACTGTGAAGACTGACGCAAAATACTTATTAAGTTCTTCAGCTATTTCCTTATCTCCCATCACTAGCCTTCCAGCATCAATTTGGAGCGGCCCAATGTCTACTTTTGCCTCTCGTTTGTTTCTTATGTATTGAAAGAAACTTTTACTATCATTTCTAATATTACTGGCTAGCCTACCTTCATATTTGATCCTCTCCTTCCTTATTTCTCTCTTTGTTATCCTTTATTTGTTCTTGTACCCTTCCCAATCTTCTGATTTCCCAGTGCTCTTGGCCACTATATAGGCTGTCTCTTTTTCTTTGATACATTTCTTGACTTCCTTTGTCAGCCATGGCTGTCTAATCCTCCCCCGGATAATCTTTCTTTTCTTTGGGATGAACCTCTGTATTGTGTCCTCAATTACACCCAGAAACTCCTGCCATTGTTGCTCTACTGTCTTCCCCGCTAGGCTCTGCTTCCAGTTGATTTTCGTCAGTGCCTCTCTCATGCCCCTGTAATTACCTTTATTTAACTGTAACACCATTACATCCGATTTTGCCTTCTCTCTTTCAAACCGCAGACTGAACTCTACCATACTATGATCGCTGCCTCCTAAGTGTTCCCTTACTTTAAGGTCTTTTATAAAGTCTGGCTCATTACATAGCACTAAGTCTAGAATAGCCTGCTCCCTTGTGGGCTCCATCACAAGCTGTTCCAAAAAGCCATCCTGTAGGCATTCCATGAATTCCCTTTCTTTGGATCCACCGGCAATATTATTCACCCAGTCCACCTGCATATTGAAGTCCCTCATGATCACTGTTACCTTGTCTTTCTGACATGCCCTATCTATTTCATGGTGCATCTCGTACCCCTGGTCCTGACCACCGTTAGGAGGTCTGTACATAACTCCCATTATGGTTTTTTTGCCTTTGTGGTTCCTCAACTCCACCCACACAGACTCCACATCATCTGACCCTATGTCATTCAGTGCTATTGATTTGATTTCATTCTTAACTAACAAGGCAACCCCACCCCCTCTGCCCACTTCCCTGTCTTTTCGGTAAGTTGTAAATCCTTGGATGTTTAACTGCCAGTCCTGAACCCCCTGCAACCATGTCTCTGTGATGCCTACCACATCATAATCATTCAAGATGATTTGTGCCATTAATTCATCTACTTTGTTACGAATACTACGAGCATTTAGGTAAAGTGCCTTAATGCTAACTTTCTTATCATTATTAGAGATATTGGAAATCATAAGATGTCCTAAGTTATCCTTCCTTTAAGGAAGGAGAAGATAGGTGGAGAGGAGACATACAGGTCAAGGAGGCAGGGTTGGAGCCACTAAGGGTGAGTGTAGGCGGGGAGTTAGGGAGGGGATAGGTCGGTCCAGGGGGGACGGACAGGTCAAGGAGGTGGGGTGAGGTTAGTAGGTAGGAGATGGGGGAGGGGCTTGAGGTGGGAGGAGTGGATAGTTGGGAGGACAGGTTAGGGAGGCAGGCACGAGCTGGGCTGGTTTTGCGATGCGGTCGGGGGAGGGAAGATTTTGAAGCTTGTGAAGTCCACATTGATACCATTGGGCTGCAGGGTTCCCAAGCGAAATATGAGATGCTGTTCCTGCAATCTTCGGGTGGCACTGCAGGAGGCCCAGGATGGACATGTCGTCCAAGGAGTGGGAGGGGGAGTTGAAATGGTTTGCGACTGGCAGGTGCAGTTGTTTGTTGCGAATCAAGCGTAGGTATTCGCAAAGCAGTCCCCAAGTCTCTGCTTGGTTTCCCCGATGTAGAGGAGGCCACAACGGGAACAGTGGATGCAGTATACC
Organism: Ginglymostoma cirratum; assembly: GCA_024137785.1. Taxonomy (NCBI): domain Eukaryota; kingdom Metazoa; phylum Chordata; class Chondrichthyes; order Orectolobiformes; family Ginglymostomatidae; genus Ginglymostoma; species Ginglymostoma cirratum. The sequence continues at coordinate 30,189,229 of JAHRHZ010000049.1, forward strand.
ACATTAGCAGATGTGCAGGTGAACATCTGCTTGATGTGGAAGGTCTTCTTAGGGCATGGGATGGGAGTGAGGGGGGAGGTGTATGGGCAGGTGTAGCACTTCCTGCGGTTGCAGGGAAAAGTGCCGGGGATGGTGGGGCTGGAGGGGAGTGTGGAGTGGACAAATGGAGTGGTCCCTCTGGAAAGCAGATAAGGTTGGGGAGGGAAAAATGTCTTTAGTAGTGGGGTCGGATTGCAGATGGCGGAAGTGTCGGAGGCTGATGCGTTGGATTGGGAGGTTGGTGGCGTGGTACATGAGGATGAGAGGGATTCTGTTTTGGTTGTTATTGTGGGGACTGGGTGTGAGGGATGAGTTGCGGACTTCACAAGCTTCAAAATCTTCCCTCCCCTAACCGCATCCAAAAACCAGTCCAGCTTGTCCCCGCCTCCCTAACCTGTCCTCCCAACTATCCCCTCCTCCCACCTTAAGCCCCACCCCCATCTCCTACCTATTAGCCTCCTCCCGCCTCCTTGACCTGTCGTCCTCCCTGGACCAACCTATCTCCTCCCTAACTCCCCACCTACACTCACCATTAGTGACTCCATCCCCGCCTCCTTGACCTGTCTGTCACCTCTCCACCTATCCTCTCCTCTATCCATCCTCTATCCGCCTCCCCCTCTCTCCCTATTTATTTCAGAACCCCCTTCCCCTCCCCCATTTCTGATGAAGGGTCTAGGCCCGAAACGTCAAGTTTTCCTGCTCCTATGATGCTGCTTGGCCTGCTGTGTTCATCCAGCTCCACACCTTGTTATCTCTGCCTATGTTAGATATTGTGTTGTAAGTACAATTGAGAACCAGACTGAATATAGAAGGTTCAGAGGGATGGTGGAAAAGTAAGGAAGAGGAACAAAAAGAGTAAAGAAAAAGACCAGGAACCAATGTAAAATGTAATCCCAGTTTTGTATTGGCATATAGAATTAGAATTAGGAATATTATTGTCACACGTACTCAATGAGTGCAGTGAAAAGTTTATATGTCACCACTTACAGCACCATCTTAGGTACAAAGGTACTTAGGTACAGCTTCTTTAGTTACAGGTCTTTGAGAATAGAGAAGTGAAATGTCCAATGTTGCAGAAATTAAAGTTCAGAGCAATGGGTTTTCCAACCCAGACCACACTGGCACCTAGCCTCCAGTCTTCACTGGGCCCTGGATCCAGCCTGGGCTGGGTTTGGCCTTGAGGATCTTGAGGCTGGGAGATCACTTCAGAGCACCACGCGGGGCTGAGGATGCCACACCGGGCCAGGAGGACACCACACTGGGGCGTCGCTACACCTGACTGGTGGGTTGCCACACTGCACCAGGAGTCTGCTACGGGAGGCTACTGGGCAAGGCCAGGAAGTCGCCAGTAGCTGGAGGCGGGGAGTCATTGCCAAAAGCTGGGAATCATTGCCAGAGGCTGGGAGAGAAGGAAAAAACACTAAGAGGGAATAAAAGGGAAGAGAAGAAGAGGAAGATCGGGTGGAGTGGATGAGGTCTGACTGGAACATCCTGCTCTTGTCACCATCTTGGCATATATATTGTGAAAGATAGGTAAAATGAGGAAAGGGGCTGAATGGGGAGCAAAAAGGGATTTGTAGATGGAGACAGACGGTATAGCATTAAAAAAAACTTTGCATCAACTTTTACCAAGAAAGGAGATGCTGAACAGGCAATGGTGAAAGAGAAGTATATTCACTTATTAAAAGTATTTAAAATTGATGATGAAGAGGAAGGTATTGGACAGGATGTCTGTGGTTAGTGTCAACAAGGCACCAGGGTGAGATGAGTTGCATCCAAGGAAGTAAGAATGGAAATTGGAGAGGCATTGGCCATAATCATTCAGTCTTCCTTAGATTCAGGAATGATGTCAGAGGACTGAAGCACTGCAAACTCTTGTTCAAAAAAAGAATGTAAGGAGAAGCTAAGCAACTGCTGTCTGTTTAACTTCAGTGGTGGGGAAATTTCTACAAACCATATCTTGGGAGAAAATCAATAGTCACACGGACAAATGTTGGTTAATTAAAGATAACTAGCATGGAATTCTTAAGGGAAAATCATGTTTAACTAATTTGTTGGAGTTTTTGAAGAGATAACAGAGAACACTGATGAGGGTAATGCTGTTTATACACTGTACAAGGATTTCCAAAAGCCATTTGATTCCATAATGCACAACAGACCTGTCAGCAAAGTTAGAGCCTGTCCATTAAAAGGAACAGCAACAGCATGGATCCAGATTAACTGAGTGACAGGAAACAGGGAATAATGGCTAAAACATACTCTTCATTCTTGGAATTTGTAGTGGAGTTCCCCCAGGGGTCAGTTTTGGGATCATTCCTTTCCCTCTAGATCTTGGATCACAGGTAAGGGGACAATTTCAAAATTTGTAGATGATACAAAACTTGGAAGTCTTACAAACTGTAAGGTAGAAAGTGTTGAACAGGACAAGTTGCTGGATTGGTGGACAGTTGGCAGTTGCTATTTAAAGTTGAAAAATGCCAAATGGTATATTTTTGTAGGAAAAGCATGGCGAGACATTATAAAATAAAGGGTGCTATCTTTAATAAAGTGAGAGAGCAAAGGGACCTGGAAAATTCAGAGCAGAAGTCATTACAAATGACAGGAAAGGATGAGAGAGCAGTTGACAGATCATGCAGTGTCCTCAGCTTTATTAACAGGGGAATAGAATGCAACAGCAAAGAGGTCATGTAGAAATTGTTGAAGACACTCAGTTGGCCTCAGCTGGAGTATTGTGCCAGATTTTAGGAAGGATGTGAATGCATTGGAGAGAATGCAGAAGAACTTGCTGAGAATGGGCCCAGGAATGAGGAATCTCAGCTTTGAAGATAGATTGGAGAAGCCAGGACTGTTCTCCTTAGTGAAAAGAAGGCTGAGAGGTGATCTCATTGAAGTATTCAAAGAGGTCTGCATTGTGGAGAAAATGTTCCTATTTATGAAAGGGTTGAGAACAAGATAACACAGATTTAAGTGAATAGCAAAAGAATCAAAAGTGATAACGGAAAACCTTTCATCTGTAGTGAGTAGCTAGAGTCTGGAGTGCTCTTCCTGAGAGTGTGATGGAGGCAGGTTCCATTAAGGCATTCAAAAGGAAATCGACTGCTCCTTGAAAAAGAAACATGTCCAGGATTACAGGGCAAAGGCAGACCATGGCATTAAGTGAGATGCTCATTGGAGAGCCAGCACCTGCCTCCAGTAGTTCTGTTATTGTTGTGTTTCACTGACCAAAAATGGAAGCCATTGAAAAGCTTCAGACTGGCCAAACCAGGTTTTCATTAAATAGCTTAATATTCTGTTCATTTTGTTGAATGGTGCTCTGCATTGGTCAGTCATATAGGCTGCTTAACTGGAGAAAACTGCTGGTATTTCAACAGTATTCATGGAGTAGGCATGTCACATACCTTTTGTTCTTATTTGCGTCTAATGCTGAAGGGCTAATTGCCACACATTGATACATCAAGTCTTGCAGTGTGCTTATTATTGTGAAAATATTAGTTATAATACCACCGGTTGTGAAACTTACTGAAAAGGACAACTGTTTTGAGTCTAATCATCGCAATAAAATTCTTACAATTTATTTGCAACTTGCACATAACCCATGTTAAAAAAAAGGCTCTCATTGTTTAATTAAATAATGTATAATGCAATTTGCTTTCTAAAAGTAATAACTGAAGGCTGTGCTTAGGTCTAAACTAATGCTAAATGTTAATTTTAAAAGTAGGAAATATGCCAAATTCATCTGAAAGTAAGCTCAGTTCAAAGGTTTCCTAGTGCAAGCTTTTCTGATACTTCACAATTATTGTTTGTATTAAAGGCTGTTTGTAAGCATTTCCATGGGTAAACAAACCATGTAGGATGGTAACATGGCAAAACTACTAGGGACATGAATTTTGAGACTAAATAGGAGCAGGAACTGAAGTGTGCACGTTTAACATCCCAACACTGGCTGTTGTGCTAGTTTCCAGATGCCTTTCCGATGGTCAGTGACTTTGTTCTGAAAGGGTGTATGTGGGACCCAACAACCCACCCAATTAGGGGCAATCACTCTGAAGTCTGTTTGAGCACTTGTTGTCTGTTCATTAAGGATTAAAGCAAAGCAAGGGATATAAATGGATGTGAGGGCTTTTGTGGTTCAGCAATAGTGCTACTGCCACTGGGTTAAGAGGCCTGTGTTCAAGTCCCATGTAGTTTAGTGGTGTGTACTAACACCTTTTGATGGGTTAATTAGAAAAATGTCTAAAATCTGGCATTCAGTCTCAGTAACAGTAACCGTGACATCTATAAGTGATTGTTGTAAAATACCATCTGGTTCAATTCTCTTCCTTCAGGGATGGTAACCCTTGCCTGGTCACGTTTCCATGTGTCTCCAGATCCATAGCAACATCAGTGACTCTTAAGTGCTCTCAAGCAACAAATGCTGACCATGCCCACATTCAAAGAATAATTTTGTTTTAGAGGTCCCTCGTGGCACAGTGGTAATGTCCTCGGCTCTGAGCCAGGAGTGTCTGGTTCCAGTCCCAGCCGCTCCAGACACGTGTTGTAACGTGTCTGAACAGATTGATCACAAAATACCTATGTGATGGATCTGAAGAAGGTGGTAGCCCAATGGGGGGGGGGGGGCTAGTCATAGCCATGCCATTCTTTGAGATAGGCTTGTAAAAAGATATACAGCCAAAAGGGGTATTCATCAACTGGCACAATTGCCCACAGACACCATCAGGTGACCAAAGTTAGCCAAATGAGTGGTCTGTGCACTCTGGAGTCAGATGGGGAAGTTATTATTCTTAAGGGGCTGCATGGCCTTGAGAAGGCAGTACATTGCGAATGCAGCTGACTGCAAGCGAGGCAACAACTGTACATGGGGTTAAGATACCCACAGGTAACTCGTGGTGAAAAGCAATAGCTTCAGGAGAAACTGCAGAGTCCAGGGCCTGAAGAGGGCAGAGGAGAGAAATGAGGAATAGGGGCAAATAGAGGCCATGCACTTGGCATCCTACAAAAAAAAAACACCCGCAGAGAACTAGCAGGGACTCAATACAGCAGGAGATTGCACTTGAATAGGTAGATGGTACGACATTTGAACCTTCACTGAAGAATCTTTCACACCCAAGGGGAAAGACACCTGCCATTCATCCTATCTATACCCCTGACAAGAGACTGTTCAGATGCTCTCTGAGACTGGGTTCAGGCAATCACCTCAACTCATTGCACACCATTACACTGGGGAGAGGCCAATTACCTGATCACAATGTGTGAAGGAATTCACTCAGTTATCCCATCTGCTGAGAGAGCAATAAATTTACAATTAGCCACAGCAATTGAGTCTTATTCTTATTTCAGGCCCTGGGTGCTTTATAAATGACAAGGAGATATGAGCTATCGGCTGGGCTGAAAGTTCAGGCACTGGAACTGGATAAAGTGGATCCAAGAATACTGAGGAACTGAGGGGTGAACTTCCAGCAGGAGTTATCAAAGGTTTTCAGCAACGGGAGATTTGCAGTAAATGTTGCAATGGGTGCACATTGCTTTATGTGACACCAAACCAGAGACACACAAGAGCTACAACTGAAGTAATCTATTCATGGGGATCACATCATGAGTAAGCATATCACAGCTACATCAATAACACAGGCCCAGCCGTGAGAGATCCAACTCTGATGTTGGTGGGTCCAGTACAGGTCACAGCAAGGAAGTGGTGGAGGAGAATTGGCCCCGGTGGTGAAAGATGGTACCCGAATAGTGGTGACATCAGTGTTGTTTGGGCACCATGTAAATAGCAGCAAGGATGTGGAGCAGGAATAGCAGCACAGGCAGCGTTGATAATGAGATAGCTCAGGACTGATGGACTCTCTTTAAGCTAGATCTTTCTATTGTTTTCTTTTTCTTAAAACTATACAAAATGGTGCCAGATTGTGCTGACAGTGGAAAAGCCTTTCACTGTATTTTAATGCTTTCCTCACTGTAAAATACACAGGATGATAAAATCATTCATTCATTCATTTACCAAGCTGGTCATCAGGCTTCTAAAGATATGATTCTGTCACCTGGAGCAGTCAATGAAACCCTGCATAAACTTGCACAAGGGTTTTCAGCATTGTAGTGGTATTGCTGCATGCTCCAGAAGTTTACCTTCCTCGAAAAAAGTGAGGCTTTCAGCTAACATAGTTCAGTGAAAGGAAAAAAAGAGGATGATGAGGATGCAGAACTGAGGATTGGCCGTGGTTTGTTCAGGTATCAAAGCCATCACCAAGATGATTTTATCATCAGGGCACATCTGACCCAGGCACATTGACCAGCACACCCATCGTTCTGCAGGACTGCAGTCTCTGGTCCTCACTTTGACCTGCCTCTGAGAACATACCTATCAAACATACAACTTTAGACATTTCCATTCTTCGCAGTAAACCCTCGGCAGCTGCAGTTTGGGGGCGTTTTGGAAACTGATGTGAAGAGACAAGGAAGGAATGCAAACAGTGAATAAAGAAACCAAAATACGTAAACTTAAATGCCATGAGATGGGAGACAGTCTCAATTTGTCACAGCTTCAACAAATAGTGTCATGGACTGGAGTGAAGCAGGCTCGTGCCAGTGATGTGAGACCCTTCAGTTGTTGATACAGGAAACTAGTTTCTACACCAGGAGGGAAAATCAGTGGCTTCACTCAGTCACATCCTTACCAAACGGTTTAATAGTTACATTGGGCAAGTGTGCCAAGCATGTAAAACTCTTAATTTTTGGATTATGGTTTGGAAATGAGAAAAATAGAGTGTGCTGTAAAGAAGTGGAGAATGCACAAACTGATTGCAGCATTGCAAAAGCAAGTAAAAGTAACTGGCACATTCGAAAGGATATTAATTTTTGGGAAGATTAAGTCCATTCAAAGTGGCACCATTTGTAAGGATTCACGAGAGCTCAGCACAACAACGAAACTCTGCTTGGTCATGCTGCAGTTTAGTACAGATCCTGTGAGGGAGTGAAACAGAAAGAGAAGCAAGGGGACCTCCAGAAGGTACCTGCGTTCATCTTTCTCTCTCCTCTTTCACTGTAAAGTTGCTTCCTCCAATTGTCTGCTGAAGAAAAAACTACATTCAGAGACACTGAAAGAGACAATTCTGAAGTCTGAAGTCAACCAGAAAGACTCTGAATCCAACCGAGCAACTAATGAACTACAGATTGATCATGACTATATAGATAATATTGAGACATCATTGAAGAATTGAGAATTGTGAAACCAAATTTAGTAATTTTGGACTGCTGGTATGAAACTGTTCCTCTGGCTGTTTTCCCCCTTCAAATCGAATTATTTCTGTTTGTTTGATTTCCTTTGTGTGTACGTGTGTGAGAGTTTTGAAAGGAGAAAACTTTAAATTACATAAATTTGAATTCCTGTTCTTTTACTGCTCCTACTAAAGCAAAGAGCATTGAAAAAATAGTGTTAGTTTTATTTGGTACTGAAGGAAACTGTTGTGGTTTGCTTTTATCTTGGCTAGCAATCAGTTAGAGACAAACTGGGATTTTAATCTTTGTGGTGACTCTGGGAATAGTGGGATTTGATTTCCAGCACACTATCCCAATGAGTCATGATGGCAGGCCAGCTGCATCACCCAGGGACCTGAATAACATGAGATAATTGCTTTTATTTAAATAAAAATGGACACACTTGCAGAATTCATAAAATACACGTGTAACCATAGGGTACCTCAGTGGCCAGGAGGCAAGTCCACTGGTCAGTGGGGCATACATAGATTAAAGGACACTGCGTGTGACTAATAATGTATGCTGAATTGGTTTATCTGGAGGTAGAGAGCACTAGAAAGGTTGTATATCAGCCTGAAAGAATTTGGAAGTATTAATACCTGATTGCATGCAATAGGTAGCACACACTGAGATGATATCATGAGGAGTTGGCGGGTGACTAAAGTCGGATTGTGTGGGAGACAATCCTAAGGCTAGATTCTACGGTCTTTGTAGATTTGCAATTGGTATTTTTGCATAGAATTTGTGATTCAGTCTCTGCCCTGTTCATTCACAATTCTTCAATCAGAATTGTTAAAGTATAAACTGCTGCTTTTGCTTCTTACACAGGTCCCAAATGTCCTGTAGAGGGTGCCAGGCTGCTTCCATCTTCCACTTGCAACAACTTGCCCAGCAGAAGCTCTTGGAAATTAGACCTAAGTAGAGCGATTGGTGGCTGGAATTTCAATATCAGCCTAAATTAAAAGGCTCATTGACAGAATTGTTTTACAAATCTTTTTCATGATGTTTGTGAGTGCTCAAATCTAAGACTTTTTAAGCAGTAATCATGGAGACTATATTTGAGAGTTGCATCATGAGGTTATTCATTATCAGTGTAGCCAAAAGCAGATAATTGTCACAGTTGAAAAGAGAAGTTAAAGGGCACTTTTCAGAGTATGGTCATGGACCAAATGGTCATTGTTGGTAACTGAAAGAAGTAATTACATGAAATGAAAATGGTCACAGATGCGATTCAGGATCAAAGACGATTGGGTTTATCCATGTAAACAGAATGTTTGATGCAACTTACATCATGTATAGATTTCCCAAGTGATTCCAAACAAGACTTTAAGGCCAGTCAAAATATCAGAAGGTGAGCAGACAGAAAGCATTCATCCACTGTTTCCAGTAGAAGACCTGAGGAATTTTGATGCAATGCTCCATTTCCATTGTGCCTGTGAGCTGTAGCCACTAAATTGGTGCCCTGTTTCATTTGGTGTATTTGCAAGGGCAGCAGACTACCCAGTTTCTATGCTGATCTGGGGAGACGTAGAGCTGGTTCAATCTCAGCAATTTCTTGGATGGTCTGACAGCAGCCTAAATTCTTCTGTGGTGCCAGTAGGAGCTCTCCTGCTCCTTCTGGTACTTCCGCAAAAAAAATTAGATTATTCCTCAGCAACGGTGTGAGTGACCTCCTGCAGTTCTGATCAGGATCATCATCTCTTCAGGTCATAGAAAACTGCATGGGGTTTAATAAGGAAAAGCAATGTGAATTTATGTGAGAAACAGGTGTTTTGCATGCTTTGAAAAACATTCAGGTAAACAAGTTCTCAGGACTTGATGGGATCTATCCCAGAATAATGAGGGAGGCAGGTGAGGAAATTGCTGGGGCCTTGAATGAAATGTGCGTCTCCTCCTTAGTTACAGGAGAGGTCCAGAGGACTGGCGAAAAGCCAAAGTTGTTCCTTTCTTTAAGAAGGGCAACAGGGATAATCTGGGAAATTACAGGTCGGTAAGCTTTACATCTGTGGTAGGGAAGTTGGGGAAGATTCTTAGGAACAGGATTTACTTCCATTTGGAAGAATGTAGACTTATTAGTGTTAGGCAGCATGGCTTGGTGCGGGAAAGGTTGTGTTTCACAAGTGTGGTTGAATTTTTTTCAGGAAAGGTGACAAAGATACTTGGGATGTTACATACATGGTCTTTGACAAGGTCCCTCATGCTAGGCTGATACAGAAAGTGAAGTCACATGGGATCTGCCAGTGAGCTGGAAAGTCAGACACAGAATTGGTTTAGTGATAGAAGACAGTGAGTAGTGGTGGAAGGGTGTTTGACTGGCTGGACATCTGTGTTTTTTCTTTATTGCTTAGTAGGATAAGGGGAGCTGCTGGCCATGCAGTGTTTATTGCCCATCCCTAATTGCCCAGAGAGCAATTAAGAGTCAACCATATTGCTGTGGGTCTGGATCACATGTAGGCCAGACCAGGGATGGATAGCAGTTTCCCTTCCCTAAAGGGCATTAGTGAACCAGATGGGTTTTCCCATCAATTGACAATAGATTCATGGGCATCATTAGACTCTTAATTCCAGATATTTATTGAATTCAAATTTCACCATCTGTCATGGCGGGATTCGAACCCAGGTCCCCAGAAGATTATCTGGGTCTCTGGATTAACAGTCCAGTGATAATACAATTAGACTATCACCTCCTCATGTGACCAGTGGTATTCTGCAGGGATCAGTGTTGGGATCCCTGTTGTTTGTAATGTATATACGTGATTTGGAGGAGAATGTAGGCAGCCTGATTATTTAGTCTGCGAAAGACACAAAGATTGGGGGAGCCATGGATAGTGAGGAGGAGGCCAAAGGACACAGAAGGATATAGTCAGTCTGGAGACTTGGGTGAAGAAATCGCAGATGGAATTTAATCTGGACGAATATGAAGTGATACATTTTGGAAGGTCTAATGCAGGAGGGAAGTATACAGTAAATGGCAGAACTCTTTGAAGCATTAATATGTAGAGGTGCTCATGTCCAAAGTTCCCTGAAAGTGGCAACTCAAGTTGATAAAGTGGTCAAGAAGGCATATGGTATGCTTGCCTTCTTGCGGAGGCATTAGAGAGGGTACAGAAATGGTTTACAAGGATGTTGCCTGTTTTGGAGGGTATTCGGGGCATAGAATATAAAAATTGGCAAGTCAGGTTGCATAGGGTGGCACGGTGGCTCAGTTAATAACACTGCTGCCTCACAGTGGGTTCAATTCCATCCTTGGATAGCACATTCTCCCCTTGTTTGTATGGGTTTCCTCTGGGTGCTCTGGTTTCCTCCTACAGTTCAAAGATGTACAGGTCAGGTGGTTTGGCCATGCTAAATTGCCCATAGTGTTCAGGGATGTGCAGACTAGGTAGGTTAGCTGTGGGAAACGCAGGGTTACAGGGATAGGGTAGGGAGGGTGGGTCTGGCTGGGATCCTCTTTGGAAGGTTGGTGTGGACTCAATGGGCTGAATGGCCTGCATCTACACTGTAGGGATTCCACGAGCTGTATAGAATTTCAGTTAGGCCACATTTGGAAATTTGTATACAGGTTTTTTCGCTGCACTACCAGGTGCATGTGGAGGCATTAGAGACGGTACAGAAAAGGTTTACAAGGATGCTGCCTGGTTTGGAGGGTATTAGCTATGAGAAGAGATTGGACAAACTTAGTTTGTTTACATTTGAAGTGGAACCTGATGGAATTTTACAAAAATCGTTGACGGCTACTTGGTCAACATTAGGCTAATTTTAAATTCCAGATTTTTAATTAAATTCGAATTTCATCATATGTCATAATGGGACTTGAACATATTAGCTTGGGGTTCTAGCTTACTGGAAAAGTGACATTACCAATAAAACCACCACCACCCCAACTAGTTATCACTTGAGTCAGAGGCTGAGGGATGACCAGACAGTCATGAGAAGCATAGATAGAATGGATAGTCAGGGTCTTCACCCTAGGGTAGAAATGTCAATTACTAGGGGACATAGGTTTAAGACAAAAGTAGGAAAGTTTAAAGGAGATAGGAGAGGCAATTTTTTTTAAACAAAAGAATGATAGGTACCAGGAATATGCTGCCAGAGCAAGTTGTAGAAGCAGATACAATAGCAATGTTTAAGAGGCAGGAAATAGAGGGTTACAGATCGCGTAGAGGCAAAATGTTTTTAGTTTAGAAAGGAATTGTGTGTGTTGGGGTAGGCTTTGTGTGATGAAGGGCCATTTCTATGCTGTCCTGGTCTTTGTTATTTGATTTGGGTAATTAGGACAAATTTGCAGCTCAGTGACTATTGGCACACAACCCTTAACCTTACTGCTGCGTCCATTTGAGAGGCGTTTCCATAACTTTCATATATAGCCAAGAGAGGAAGCTGAACAGATTTTTCAAGGATCACTTTGCTAAAACTGGGCTTAGGCTGAATTTGAGTTAAAGCTGTAAGCCCCAAATTTAACCCATGGCAACGAGTCAGCAAGGAGCCAATGGACCAAATGGAGGGCTTGTCCCCACTACCTAGTGTGTGACCTGGCCATTTGAATTCCTGGGTTATTTGCAATGTAATGACTCAATTCGCTGCACATGCCTTCTTCGATAGCACCTTCCAACCCAATCCCACAATCTCTACTCCTTAAAAGAGCAAGGGCAGTAGTTACATCCACATCTGGTGAATTAATAAACCACAACTTAATATCTCAATATGTTGAGCAAGTTAACGTTCTGAGTACAGAGATGTTGCAGTGCAGTAAGTGAGAAAGTGTTTTCAGATTAATATCTAATAACAACAATGGGATCTTGCTATTCTGGTGTACGGAAAATCGACCAGTTAACAATCTCCTTTGTACTTCCCTTTGTGTAGATGTAATTCCCACTAATGTCCGCAAATAATCAAACAAAATGTCTTCATTTTGCAATAACATCTGACGGGTGATTTAACACAAATATTTGTCTGCCCAATCATTCGTTACATGGATTACTAAGAACAGAGCAGACCGGTACTTCTTTCAGACAGTCTAATTATTGTTACTGTTTATGAATAATATTTCTACTGCATCTGGGGCACCCTGTTTTTGATTATCTCTAAGTGGTCTGAATCCTGCTGAAGAAACCACATTTAAAAAATCTGGAGGGGATATAAAGTTACTTAATGTTCTCAGTGCTGACTTTAAAGTAACTAAGCCAAGCTTAGGAATTATGAACCTAGGGCAAGAAAGTGACTAATAATTGGGGAAATCAGAACAATTTCTTTAATCTGGAGCAATGAAATATGTGGTCCTGAACAACTCAGAGGTAGTAAATCTCACAGACTAATGTGCCCTGTTGGTTTATTTTGACTGGATACTGATTACTGGCAAGTTTGGTTTGATATTCGGTGTAGTCACACAGAAGGCTTTTGTGTCAACCATGTCCATGCGAACAAAGATCTATTTACTGCCTCAAGATTCTCCCTCTCTCCTTTTGACCCTTGTTTTAAAAAAAGGCTTACAGGTGTTAATCTGCTGTCGGTCTGGGCATTGTGCAGCTGGAAAAGGAACTGTTTCCAGAAGACTTTCTGCGCTGTAATCAGAGGTTGTGGTCAGTGGTGGGTTAAAGTTCAGTTTGTCTGGCATTACACGACCCAGGCAATCGAAGGGCATATCTGGATTATTTAACCTGCTGTCACAAATCCCTTTCAGACAACACAAAGGTCCACAGGAAAACCTGGATTCACTTTGAAATGGCTTCTGTACCTTTAACAGTGGCCTGTAGCTCATCTGCACATCAATTATTATAGCTTAACAGAAGAACAGAATGGATAGACTGCAAAACAAATGTCTATTCTCCGTAGATTTAAAGTGGTTGAAGAAAAGGAATTACAGTAATTTAAATAAAAAATTGTATGCTTGTTTACAAGCCAGCAAAATGCACTTTTACAAATATAAAACATGTTTTAACAAAGCAATCCAATACTATACCAAAGAGCTAAAAGCCTATGGACTTTGGCAGAGTTAGGGGTACTCCAGGGAATACAATCTTAAGACAGGACCTGCTTCCAGGATTGCCTTGACGTTTCGGGCCTAGACCCTTCATCAGAAATGGGGGAGGGGAAGGGGGTTCTGAAATAAATAGGGAGAGAGGGGTAGGCGGATAGAAGATGGATAGAGGAGAAGATAGGTGGAGAGGAGACAGACAAGTCAAATAGGTGGGGATGGAGCCAGTAAAGGTGAGTGTAGGTGGGGAGGTAGGGAGGAGATAGGTCAGTCTGGGGAGGATGGACAGGTCAAGGGGGCAGGATGAGGTTAGTAGGTAGGAGATGGGGGTGCGGCTTGAGGTGGGAGGAGGGGATAGGTGAGAGGAAGAACAGGTTAGGGAGGTGGGGATGAGCTGGGCTGGTTTTGGGATGCGGATGGGGGAGGGGAGATTTTGAAGCTTGTGTGAAACCCGCCGCATCTGCTCCCAGGATGAGGCATTCCACTCCCGTACATCTCAGATGTCCTCGTTCTTCAAGGACCGCAACTTCCCCGCCCCCCCCCACCCCCGCAGTGGTCGAGAACGCCCCCAACTGTGTCTTCTGCATTTCCCGCAACTCATCCCTCACAGCCCGTCCCAGCTAGACCAACCAAAAAAGAATCCCCCTCGTCCTCACGTACCACGCCACCAACCTTTGGATCCAACGTTTCTTCCTCCGACACTTCCGCCATCTGCAATCCGACCCCACCACCAAAGACATTTTTCCCTCCCCACCCTTGTCTGCTTTCCGGAGGGACCACTCTCTCCGTGACTCCCTTGTCCGCTCCACACTCCCCTCCAGCCCCACCACACCTGGCACTTTTCCCTGCAACTGCAGGAAGTGCTACACCTGCCTCCACACCTCCTCCCTCACCCCCATCCCAGGCCCCAAGAAGACTTTCCACATCAAGCAGATGTTCACCTGCACATCTGCCAATGTGGTATACTGCATCCGCTGTACCTGTTGTGGCCTCCCCTACATCGGGGAAACCAAGCGGAGGCTTGGGGACCGCTTTGCAGAACACCTGCGCTTGGTTCGCAACAAACAACTGCACCTCCCAGTCGCGAACCATTTCAACTCCCCCTCCCATTCCTCAGACAACATGTCCATCCTGGGCCTCCTGCAGTGCCACAATGATGCCACCCGAAGGCTTCGGGAACAGCAACTCATATTTAGCCTGGGAACCCTGCAGCCCAATGGTATCAATGTGGATTTCACAAGCTTCAAAATCTCCCCTCCCCCATCCGCATCCCAAAACCAGCCCAGCTCGTCCCCGCCTCCCTAACCTGTTTTTCCTCTCACCTATCCCCTCCTCCCACCTCAAGCCGCACCCCCATCTCCTACCTACTAACCTCATCCCTTGACCTGTCCGTCCTCCCTGGACTGACCTATCTCCTCCCTACCTCCCCATCTACACTCATCTTTACTGGCTCCATCCCCGCCTCTTTGACTTGTCTGTCTCCTCTCCACCTATCTTCTCCTCTATCCATCTTCTATCCGCCTCCCCCTCTCTCCCTATTTATTTCAGAACCCTCTTCCCGTCCCCCATTTCTGGTGAAGGGTATTTCTGATGAAGGGTCTAGGCCCGAAACGTCAAGCTTTCCTGCTCCTACGATGTTGCTTGGCCTGCTGTGTTCATCCAGCTCCACACCTTGTTATCTTGGATTCTCCAGCATCTGCAGTTCCTATTATCTCCGGGATGTCCTTCCCTATTTCCGGCACCCACAAAGTTCACCAATCTGGAATAAGAGTGCAAATTGGTTTGAATCACAAGGCCACACTGTTTACTCCTGATCTGGGCTCCTCCACATCTCATGCAACCTTTGTGGCTACACGCTAGCTTTTCATAGAGTTGTGGTTCACAGACCCGCATCGAAGTCATGAATCACAGTCTGGATGAGGGAAAGGTCTTGCCCACGCCCTGTTGCCACCCTTTGTCCAATCTCCCATCCCCATAGCCCAAAGTGGCATGTCTGGGGCATAGGGAGTGTGTGTGAGGTGAGGGGTGTGGGCAAGAGGAGCAAATTTTTTTTGTCTCATAGCCTTGCAGCTATTTCCAAAATCTTTCTGGGGGCAGTGGGCTGAACTTGCACCTTCATCTATCGCCACTGAACAAAGCTGGGAGATTTCCTACTTCCAACTACAGGCCAGTAAAATTCCAGCTGGAAATGTTGCTAGAAGTGTTTGTATCAGAACCAGCGTCGGAGGCTGAGGGGTGACCTTGTAAAGGTTTATACAATCATGAGGGACATGGATAGGGTAAATGGGCAAGGTCTTTTCCCTGGGGTGGGGGAGTCCAAAACTAGAGGGCATGAGTTTAAATTAAGAGCGGAAAGATTTAAAAGGGACCTAAGAGGCAACGATTTCACATATAGGGTGGTGTGTGTATGGAAATGAGCTGCCAGAGGAGGTGTTGGAGTTTGGTGCAATTACAACATTTAAAAGGCATCTGGATGGGTATACGAATAGGAAGTCCAAAGATGTTCACGTTAGATGGATTGGCCATGCTAAATTGCCCTTAGTAATCAGGGATGTGTAGATTAAATGCATTAGCCATGGGAAATGCAGGGTTGCAGGGATAGGGTAGGGGGAGGGGTCTGGGTGGGTTGCTGTTCAGACGGTCAGTGAGGACTTGTTGGCCCGAAAGGCCTGTTTCCACACTGTGGGGATTCTATATAAAAGTATTTAGAGGGATATGGGACAAATGCTGACAAATGGGACTAGATTAATTTCGGATATCTGGTCAGCATGAACACGTTGGACCAAAGGATCTGTTTTCGTGCTGGACAGCTCTATGACTCTATGACTGTATGACACATAATGACCACTTCAGTGAGATACCAGAGGGTGGGTGGTGCCTAGACAGCTGTGCTCCAGTAAAGGGTACAAGCCTTCAGATGGTGTAGAAAAAAAATAATAAACTGGACGGTGAGCCTCAGCTCTAAAGCATAATAGAGCAACCTTAAAGTGTGCACAGCGTTTTATGAGATGAATCAGTTTATTATTGTTTAGGTTTGTTAATATGTTAGGGGAACAAAACAATGCTGTCTGCAAATAAGTGTGTTTCCCATCAAAAAGCTGCTGAGAGATCGTTGCTGTTCAATGTCAGTAGTAAATAAACCATTAATCATGCTGCCACTCTGGGGAAAGGACCATCTATCCCTTAGGACATGAACTTTTCACAGGTCAGCAACATAAATACATCCATACGACCACTGAGCACAACTTAAAGCTGTTAGACATAAACCTGTTAAGAAGCACATGAGCAGAGTATGTTGAAACACAAGAAGAAATCAACACTGCTATTTCTCAGGAATGTGAAAAGGCTTCCAGCACTAAAAGTGTTAATAATGTTTTCCAATACAGGACATTGTGTGTTCAATGGTGTTGATTCCCCTTCCTACTGGAGTTACTGTGGATCTGATGTGAACACGTGCTGCCTGCAAAGGAATGTATTTCTCATGAAGAATCCTTGCTCCTTCCCCCATCAGACTCCTCCAAGTTTAGATTGTCCCTGAGCCTCCTATCATCAGTAACAAATGGTGAGACTGGACATCCACAGTTAACTAGTTGACAACACTTTAGGTTTGCTTTTGTAAGACCATGATTAGTAATTCTGCTGAAAGGCTACATTCACGCTAGTGGAGTTTTACCCCTGTATCCGGATTGGGGCATAACGTTGGTTGACATTCCCAGGTTGCCATCTTCCTGTCAGCTGCCATTCTCTTCTGGTATTTTATTTTCGGTGGAATATACATGGGAAGCCTGCTGCCCTGATGCCAACTGAGGCTGTAAGGGAATTCTGCAAGCCCTGCTTTTATTTGGCAAGGCAGCCGCTGGTGGCCTTGCGAAGGGGATTGCTTACCCCTAGGTCCCCTTGCCCCATAGAGGTCTCTGCTGCTTGTACCTTATCCTACTGTCAGCCCATCCCAAATCAGGCCCTCTTGATTTCCCTTTCCCACTTGCTGGAGGCTGACTGACTGGCTCCAGTAATCCAATGGAAAACAATAGATTTAAAAAACAAACGGCGTGTAGGTTGTGAGCCCCGGAACAGCGCGGGCAATGAGCCCTGGTACAGCGTGTGAGCTGTGAGCCCCAGAGCAGCGCGTGGGCAGCAAGTCCTGGGCAGAGACTGGCGCAGGGGAGGCAGTTCTGGCACTTACCTTGGAGCAGCTGAGTGCCAGTGCTGAGCGGACTGGGGCTTGGAGAGGAGCAGGGATGGCCGTTGGACTGAGGTCTGGTACGGGCGGTCATACCACTGGCGGAAACCCTGCACTAAGCTGCTACACTGTAATGTCTATTTGAAATTTCCTACCTTACTGCAATGTCAACTCTTTAATAATATCCTATTTTAAACTTATTTTTCAATTCTGTAAATAATGCAACAACTTTTATTCCTCTGCTGCATTCCAGGAATTTTACCTAGGTACTTATACCTAAGATGTAGCCATAAGCAGACAGACATTGTAAAAGCTTCTCACTGTACTCCTACAACAGAGTACATGTGACAATAAAATGATTTTCTATTCTATTCTATTCTATTCATCTGATGGGTTTTTTTTCCCTCTGGGAAGCTACCCTGCTCATTTCAAATCTGGGTCCCAGGCATAATGTAATCCCATTGTCACTGCTCCCGCTGGGTTGCTGGGAACTGAGGATCTATGATTGACAGCCAGCTCTTGAGGTTTGATTCTCCAGGCAAGTGGAAGCCCTGAGCCACATAATATCCTTTTCATACATGGCTCCCAAACCAAGTTGCTACTTCAGCATTAAATCCTGGTATGTCTTTCTCTATCTGCAGATAATGCTGGACCGACTGGGTATTTCCATTTTCTGTTTTTATATAATTATACTGAGGCCTATTTATGGTGTCATTTGTGAGAACATGTGTTCAATATTTCTTACAAAGCCAAAAGGATTTGGCCCAAAATACTGGGAAAAGTTTTCTTAACACTTCAACAATTCTGACACATAGATGCCAAAGAATTTCTGGCACAATTCAGACTACTCCAGATTTACTTTCAGTCTGATGTAAAGGAGCAGCTATGTTGAGGAGTTCATTCTGTAAATAATATCGTCAGTTTTCTGAATGGCACAGGAGTGACTACTACCTGAATACAGAATCCAGCCTAAAAACAAGTAGCCTATCCATTCTGAGATAGCAAGAACTGCCGATGCTGGAATCAGAGATAACAAAGTGTGGAGCTGGAGGAACACAGCAGACCAGGCAGCATCAGAGGAACAGGAAAGCTGACGTTTTAGGTTGGGACTCTTCTACAGAAATTCTGAAGAAGTGTCCTGACCCGAAATGTCAGCTTACCTGTTCCTTTGATTCTGCCTGGCCTGCTGTGTTCCTCCAGCTCCACACTTTGTTATCTCTTAGCCTATATATTCTTTTCTCTGCACTAGCATAGACTTTATAAGTTCTCAGAGTAAGTAGGGGTGGGCAGGAAATTCTGGTCTTATCCATAGAGATATTTTTTTGAAAAGGCTCATGTATATGTTGTAATATTCTAATACTGTCTTGAAGGTAATGCCGTGTAGGGACCTTTGTGCTAGTGCACTGCTAGAAATGTGACAGAGCATCTTATAATAATTCTGATCACTAAAACTTTCTCAGTTCTAACAATTTGAAGATTTCTATCCAAACTCTCCTGGCTTGGAAGCATCACAGACTGGAAATCAATTTGCTGAGCTGACTGGTTACCCTGAACTGAACTGGAAATAATACGGTTCTCCAAGGAGAATCATTGTTCTCTTATGAATTGAACTGTCAACTCTTCTGAACTGAAACATTTAACTTTTTGAACTGAAATAAAAACTAAAATAATTGTCTTCTTGTCTTTATTCTGCCTGTCATAAATCCAATAATATAAATATTTTATCCATTAACACTGAATGGGTTCTCCCGTACATTCAACTGCAATCTTGGGAACTCATGCATTTAGGTCAGTGTTCCAAATTTACTTCTTAACCTTTAAAAAGAAAACCTTCATGAAACTAAACCACATTTATCTGTCTCTGTGTTGATATCCACATCCAGAACTATAATATATCATACACCCTTCACTGCACCTCCATCTCCCAAGAAAAGAATGACAATACGCCCTCAAGAGACATTTTCATTTTCTATCAAAGGGTTCTTCGAAACTCTATTTTTATGGTACATCAATAGTAACTATATATTTACATTACATCAATTTTCATTACAACATCACATATAATTTTATAATTTTTAGGATAAAATCTCTCAAAAGGAAAGAGTATAGCCCACATATTTTAAAAAAGAAACAAGAACAGAAATTGCTAGACAAATTCAACAAGGCCGGCAGCATTTGTAGAGAGAAATCAGAGTTAACCTTTTTTCAAAACTGGACCCAAAACATTAACTCCACTTTCTCTCCATAGATGCTGTCAGACCTGCTGAGCTACTCCAGCAATTTCTATTTTTGTTTCAGACTTCTAGCATCCGCAATGTTTTATTTTACAAAAAAAACTCTGCAGAATTATTAGAAATGTAAATGTCATATCTCCATATAGGCAAAGTTTTTTTTCTGGCCTATTCGCACAAGTGATTGAAGCTGTAATAGCTTCTGTCAGTCACTTTAATAGTTTCCTGGAAGATATCATAATATTTCATCTGATGAAGAGTCACCAGATTTAAAATGTTAACTCTGCTTCCTTCCCATGGATGCTGCCAGACCCACTGAGCTTTGCCAGCAATTTTTGTTCTTGTTTCAGCTCTCCAACATTTGTAGTTCCTTGTTTTATTTTAGTGTTTAACTCACTGCCTTCCAAGTATGCCCACTTTGAAGTTCTGTTCCTTTCTTCGACAGGATTTCCATTCTAACCTTTCTTCTTCCTCTCCATTGTTACTTTTGCCTATTCTACTAGCATTTGATAAAGTCTTTACTCTTTTCCACAGACACATCTCATATCTGAGTGACTGTCTCCAGCTCACACTCACCCATGTGGACTTCGACTTTCATCCTTTGTGTTTTGAATCCATCCCATACCTCAGGTATATCTGTGAAGTAAAAGAAAAAACCATTCTGATGAAAGGTCACCAAACTAAAAACATTAGCTCTGCTGTCTTCCCACAGATGCTGCCAGACCTGCAGAGATTCACCAGCAATTTCTGCTTTTGCTTCATAATATTCCACCTAGCATTTTAAGCATCTTTATATTATTTAATCTAAATGCTGGAGCTTCATCTGTAGAACTTGGAATTTCTGATTCATTCTCCCTTTGTTCTGATATTATATTTTCATTCCCTATGTCTTTCATCAATGTAAGTACACTTCTGTTCTGTCTATTCTCACTGTAATAAAGTCACTTCAACATGTCACATACCTACTGTTCCCTCATGTCTGGAGTACTCACATCAGCTATTCAGATCGCCGTAGTCCACATCACTGAGTTTAGTTTCAATTTAATCAGGTCCAGAGAGCCTTGATTTTAATTGCTCGCCTGGGACAGGTGATAATACTAACAACTCAGTTTCAGCCAAAAAAATTCTCAACATGGATCTTCTTATTTGCTTTAGTTTCCATTGTTTGTTCAGCACTTTTAGAATGCATTTTGGCCAATACACATGTTTTGGTTAGATTATCTGTGAAATTCAAAACATAGGCCGAAAGCATAGTCTCTGAGATACCAAGGTGTAGAGCTGGATGAACACAGCAGGCCAAGCAGCATCATAGGAACAGGAAAGCTAATGTTTCGGAGATAAAAGGTACTGCAGATGCTGGAGAATCCGAGATAACAAGGTGTGGAGCTGGATGAACACAGCAGGCCAGATGCTGCTTGGCCTGCTGTGTTCATCCACCTCCACACCTTGTTATCTAAGCTAATGTTTCGGGTCTGGACAATTTTCTGAAGAAGGGTCCAGACCCGAAACGTCAGCTTTCCTGCTCCTCTGATGCTGCTTGGCCTGCTGTGTTCATCCAGCTCTACACCTTATTATCTCAGATTCTCCAGCATCGGCAGTTTCTACTATCTCACAGTCTCTGGGCTTCAGTTTACAAATTTCACTTTGTCCAATAACCAAATAAGTAATTAACAGCATAATAGAGGTTAATGGGTATGACCTTCTAGCCATTATTAAGACATGGTTACAAGGAGATCAAAGTGGGAAATAAATATTCAGAGCAATGTGACTTTGCAAAGGGACAAGAAGGAGTGGTGGGGTGGCATTGTTTTTGTTCAGGTTGGAATAAGTATGGTTGCAAGTAATGATCTTGATCTTGGATGAGAAGATGTAGAATTCACAGGGATGGAGTTGAGAAATAACAAGGGGAAGAAGATCGTGATGGGAGGAGTCTATGTAACTGTTCTATAGAAAAAAGAATATGTAAACAGATGGTAAGGGCATGTAAAAAAGCTGGTAGATTGATTATGTTTGATGCTCCTAAAACAATATATTGCGAATCCAACCAAAGATCGGGCTATTTTGGAGCTGGTGCTGTGTAATGAGGCAGAGTTAATGAATGATGTCAGAGTAAAAGATTCCCCTCAGAAACAGTGATTATAACATAGTCCAATTTAGTATTCAGTTTGATAATGAGAAATTTGGATTGGAAACAACTATGCTAAATCTAAAGAGGAATAATTACAAAGGAATGAGGGTAGAGTTGTCTGGAATGGACTGGGAAAGGAGTTTAGTAGAAAGATGGTTGAGAAACAATGGCACACATTAAAGAAAACTGTTCATGACTCATAATAAGATATATTTCAAGAGAAAGAAGGATTCCAGGAAGTGAATGAATAAACCATGGTTAACCAGGGGAGTCAAAGATAGCATCAACTTGAAAGAAAAGAAATACGATGTGTCAAAGATTAGTGATTAACCAAAGGATTGGGAAAGTTTTAAGAAGCAACAAAAAAGGGTGAAAATCAACTTTGATGTAAACATGCAAGTAATATCAAGATAGACAGCAAGAGCTTCTTTGCAGGGTAGGTTGGAAGCCTAACAATACTTTGTTAGTGCTCTAACCAGTACAAGAGCAGTCTATAGGCAGGATATTTCATGTACACTCTGACTGGGACCACGTGCCTATCGCTGGCTGTCACCTTCCATAACAATACATTTCAAAGTGGGTATTTCTCACATGAGGGATGCCAGGTTAGTAAGTGTTCCAACACTTAATGATAAGCAGATTTGCTAATTCACTTTGAATTTATGAAAAATGAATATTCATACAAAGTAAATAATTAGGGAGAAATGTTTATTTTTGTGCAATACTTTTCTGAGCAACGTTTGTTTTTAATGTAAAAGTATTTTTTAAAAAAAAGTCATAAGATATATTAACTTATTTGAAGTTATAATAGAAGGCAATTTTCGGCTGTTCTGCCCCAAGGAAATTCTCATTTCCCATGTGGGAATCCAAGGATAAAAGGAGCAATCCCCTAACTGGACTACACCCCTTGGGGTCTTCTCCAGGAGAGAAAGTGAGCTGGAGATATAGTCCTTGTATCTAGAGTTGACAAATTCATTGAAATTGCATTTAACTGAATTAGCTGCCTTATCCTCCTTTTTGCAAATTGGTTAGACACTCAGAAGGTTTAGGTCTTGTACATAGTCAGGAAAGGTGAGCTCAAGACTGTGTGCAATAGAGCCTTTACCTTCAGTCTATCATTAGGCCTTATGAGATGGTAGCGTATTATTTGTGATTTTCTGAAAAAATCCAGATGGCTCCACAGCTGGTAGCCAGTACTATTTCTGCAGGCCTCCAAGGATATTCTGCTCCACGGGAACATTGAGATTGAGGTAATGACTGGAGGTAGAAGCTTCAAGTCATGTCCAGCATTGCGCACTTCAAATGTGTTCTACCTGAAATGCAACAATGTCACAAAATCATTGAATCATTGAATTATCCTGGTGCAGAACGAGGCCTGTCAGTCCATCACATCTGCACTAGCCCGCTAAATGAGCATTATGATTTAGTGTCATTCCTCTGCCTTTTCGTTGTAATCCTGCCCATTTGTCTCTGTTTAAATAATCATCTAATGGCTTTTTGAGTACCTCAATTAGACCTGCCTCCAACACACTTCCATCACAGACTTGAACCACTTGCTGTGTGAAAAAGTTCTTTTTCTCAACTTGCATTTGCTCCTTAAGCAAATTGCTTTAAATCTGTCACTTCTTGTTCCTTCAGTGAGCAAGAACAGTTTTTTTATGTCTACGCTGTTCAGCATACTCTTGATTTTGAAAATTTCAATTAAATCTCCTCTTAGTTTTCTCCTTTCCAAGAAAAGTACAGTCCCAACTTGTCCAATCTATTTTCATAACTGATGTTTCTTATCTAGAACTATCCTCATCTGCACTCTCTTCAATCTTGTCACATTCTTTCTGTAGTGTGATGCTCAGAACTGTACACAATACTTTAGTGAAGGTCTAATTACTGTCATAAGGACATAAGAAATAGGAACAGAAGTAGGCTATTCAGCCCTTCAAGCCTGCTACATCATTCTATAAGATCATGGCTGATCAGCCCCAGGCCACAACTCCACTTTCATGCCAGCTTCTCATTACCCACAACTCCTCAATATTTCAAAAAGCTATCTACCTCATCTTTAAATACTGTCAATGATCTAGCCCCTCTGGGTTTAGGAGTCCCAGACTTTTCAGAATTTCAGACCCTTTGGGAGAAGTATCTTTGCACCTCAGTTTTAAATGACTGTCCCTTATTCTGTAACTGTGTCCCCTGGTTCGAAGTTCAACCACTACCTGAAATCGCTTCTCAAAATCTACTTTATCACATCCTTGCAGAATCTTGCATGTTTCAAT
Organism: Ginglymostoma cirratum; assembly: GCA_024137785.1. Taxonomy (NCBI): domain Eukaryota; kingdom Metazoa; phylum Chordata; class Chondrichthyes; order Orectolobiformes; family Ginglymostomatidae; genus Ginglymostoma; species Ginglymostoma cirratum. Next base: position 30,213,305 of record JAHRHZ010000049.1, read on the forward strand.
CAGATCAATCTTCATTCTTCTAAATTTTAATGATAAAGCCCTAACCTGTTCAACTACTCCTGATAAATCAACCCCTCCAACCCAGGAACCAGCCTAGTGAATCTCTTTTGAACTACCTCCTATACTAATATATCTTTTCCTAAATATAGGAACCGAAACTGTACCCAGTACGCCAGGTGGAGACTCACCAACATCATGTACAGTTGTAAAAAGACTTTCCCTTTTATTAAACTTCAGGTGTTGAGCAATAAAAGTCAAACTTCTATTTACCTTATCAATTATTTGCTGCACCTGTGTGCTAACATATATTTCATGCACAAGAACTCTCCGATTCCTCAGTGTTGCATTTTTTTGAAATCTCTCTCCATTTAAATAGAAGTGTGTCTTTTGATTCTTTTCACCAAAGTGAATGACCTCACACTTTCTTAAATTAAACTCCATCCACTAAGATTTTCCCTACTCACTTGACCCTATCAATATTCCCTTGAAATTCCTTTGTCCTCATCACACAATGTCTCATACCTGCCTTTGAACTGATCCCTGTGGCATTCCATGAGTCTTTCCAACCTGAAAAAGACCAATTAATCCCAACTACCTGTCTTCTGTCTGTTAAAGAATCCTCAATCCATTCCAATACTTCAACCCAATGCCATGAGCTCCTAACTTGTGCGATGACCATTTATGTGGTACCTTATGGAATGCCTTCTGGAAAGTCGAATACAATTCATCTAGCAGGTCCTGTTTATCCATCCTGCTTGTTATAACCTTAAAGAGCTCTAGCAAATTTGTCAAACATGATTTCCTTTTCACAAAACTATGTTGGCTCTTTTTGATTGTGTTAAACTTCTCTAAATGTCATGCTGATTCTTTTATAATAATTTAGGATTTTCCCAAAGACCGGCATTAGGCTAACTGACCTATTGTTTTTGACTTTCTGTCTCCATCTCTTCATGAACAGTGGTGCCATGTCAATGGTTTTCTATTCCACTGGAACTCATCCAAAAACCAATGAGTTCTGGAATCTCTTGAACAAAGCCTCCATTATCTGGCAGCAACTTCCTTTATTACCTTTGGATGCAGGCCATCAGGTCCTAGCAACCTGCCTGCCTCAGTCCCATTTGTTTGTCAAATACTTTGTCCTTCATGATAGAGAAAGTTGTAAGATTTTTCCTCTCATTAGCATCTTACTATTTGATATCATTGGGGTGTTATATACTGTCCCCCGCTCAAATGCAAAATATTTTTAAATTATCTGCCACCTCCCTGTTCCCTGTTATCAATTCCTGGTCACATCCTATATGGATTCAACACTTACTTACTGTCTTTTAATATATGCTTAGAAGCTCTTGCTGTCTGTTTTTATATTTCTGGCCAATTCATAATCAATTTTCTTCCTTTTTATTAGCTTTTTCATAATTTGCTGCTGGCTCCTAAATTGGGTACCGTCCTTGGCTGCCATGGTAACCATGGGCGGTTCATCCATCATATTGATTTTTTTTGGCCAAAATGAACTTTTGCTGAGCATTATGAAATATCCATTTAAACGTCTGCCACTGCTCATCTACTGACCTTCCCATTAGTCTATGTTCATAGCCTACTTTAGATAATTATTTCTTCATATCCTGTATTTGCCTTGTTTTAAGTCGACAACACTGGTTTGAATCCTGAATTGCCCTCCCTCAAACTGAATTTGAAATTGTTCTGATCGCTACTCCCAGAGGATCCTTAATTATGACCTTACCATATTACACATTACCAGATGTAAAATAAACTGTTCCTGGGTCGGTTCTGCAACAGACTGCTCTCAGAACCAAACCCTGATGCACTGTACAGATTTGTCTTCCATGTAACTCTTGCCCATTTGACTTGTCCAATTAATATACAGATTAAAATCACCCATGCGAACTGTAGTGCCCTTCTTATACTTCTCCATTATTTCCTAATTTATCCTTTGTTCTAAAGTGAGGCACCTCTTCGAAGACCTATAGACAACTCCCACCTATGACTTCTTTCCCTTGCTAATCTTTATTTTCAGCCAAACTAATTGCATATCATGCTTTATTGCACCTATAACACTACTCACCATGGTGTTGATATCTTTGAGTATTAACATCGCTACCCCATCTCTGTTTCTTTTTTGTCTATTTTTCTGGAGTGTCGAATGCTCCGAATATTGGGTTCCCTGGCAGCAATATACCAACCTGGAGTCAGGTCTATGGCCAAAAATATGCCTGTCTTCTCCCCAAAACAATGAATCCTGTATCAGTCCTGCTCCTCCAATCTTCTTCCTTCCTATCTGGGTGCTACAATCTTGTCTTTTTCTGCACTTCTCTGAGAAACCATTACTTTCACCAGTATCCAGAATGGAAAAGAAATTAGTCAGCAAAACTGTCTCAGAATCTGCTGCACTACCTGCCCGTTCACTTGGAATGACTGGCGGTCACCCATTCCCTACCTGCTTGCGTGCCCTGGCCTAACCACCTCCCTAAACACACTATACACATCGTCTTCTACCTCGTGGATGCACCACAGTGACTCCAGCTGCTAATTGAGCTTCAAAACCCAGAGCACAAGTTTATGTAACCAGTTACATTTACTGCGCATGTGTTTGTCTGGATCCATCGAGTGTCAACGACTCTCCACATGACACAGGATGGGCATTCCAAATGGCTAAGCTACCCTTCCACACATTAAGTTTTCTTGTGGGGACTATTTACGGTAACCTGGAGATATGGTTGATGTGGGTAGGAGGAAAATCAAGCTGTACGGCGTGATTTTAGATAAACTTTTATAACAGAAGTTCTCTTTCACTAAACTAGGATGAGTAAATTAGCTTGGGATTTAGGGCTGATCAAAGTCAACCTTGATGGGATGAAGGCGAACTGGGCCACTATAGTACATAAATTTTTTTATATAATCATATGGATTTCCTCTCCTTGCTATTTTAACAAAGGCATAACATTATTTCAGATTAATGCATTTATCAAAAATTGGATGCATTTATTAAAAATGATTATGTTGTCATGTTCAAATTCTATCACACTGTATAATTCTACATGATCCCACTGATGAAATGTCTTCAAAATATTTTGTTCTCAATAGAACACAGCTCGGAAAAGTACTCAATGTAACTGGGACCAACAGACGTTCTCAGTTTGACACTCAAGGCCTCTTACATCTTTGACAGACACTCAAGGCTTCCATTTCAACACACGAGCTTCCCTACTAGGATGCTCAAGGCTCTTTGCATTGTGTCTAAAGGTTTCCATGTTGGAGTGCTCGAGGCTCTATATTTCCATCAATGTTTCCATTCTCTTTAGTGCCCTTTTTGAGTCTGTTAAACAACGCTACATTAACACGGACATTAGTCTCCAGCGTCCTGATCTGATCTTCTTGTCTTGTATGGTTACAATTCCCTGTGGGATTGCCTTTGATTATCGGTTGTCATGGGTTTCTGAGGGCAGGAAGTAGGGTTTGAAAGTTTTCTGCCAGAGATGTTTATTTCAGTGTCATCTGAGAAGCAGCTCACAGGATTTGATGGGTTTTAAAGTGCTGGAGATTGGAATGTATTCAAATGCTGTTTTCTTACCAGCAGTTCTAAGGTGGTTACTTGGGGCAACCAATGCAAATTGTCAGGAGTACAACGAAGCACACAAAATGCTCCTCTGGTAATTATTTTTATCATTTCAAAAAAACAGTCACTATCAGTCAGACCATTTCCTCACGGACAATACATTTTGCAGTATTGACTAAAGGGCAGAAGGGAATGATTGATGAATGATGGGAAATTAGGATTACCTCGATTATGATTTTCCACCTTTTACAGAGGGAAAGACAGTGGAACAAAAAATGTTGATGATAATCATAAGAGAAGAGAAATCTTTGGTCATCCAGTTTAATTACAACCCAATGAATACATGAATGTGTATGATACCTTTCAGATTTGACAGCACTTTTCAACCTCCTTACTCAAAGTCTCTCTCCTACAGACAGCTGAACTTGCAATCAGCAGAATACCCACTCCACCCAATTTAAAGGGATCATTTATTAACAACATGCACACTAGTTCCTTATTACTTTCTATTGGCTTTTTGTTTGAGTTTGTGGAAAGGCTGCGCATTTTGAGGCAATGTATACCTTAGCAAATCCTGCAGGGAGTGGTCCTGTATGTGTGGAAGTCTCTGATCATTTTATTATATGGATTCTGGTGAGACCATGTGCTCCCTAGTCAGGGGCTCTATAGTTGCAATCTCCTTGAGCTGCAGAATGAGAGTGATATGGTGCAGTGGCGGCAAATATTTGGGCAAGCTGCTCACTGCAGGAGGTGGGGGGAGTTGGAAAGGGACTCAGCAGGAGCCCATAAAGCCGAGAGTCTTAAAGGACAACTGAGGAAGTTATGTACTGCCTGCAATATTTTGAATGGGGCTGAAATAATTGTACATTTGATTGTTTTCAGGAGCAAATTCACTTTTATCTCTATCCCTAAATATATACTTTTTGATATTTTAGCAATGGTCAGTGTATATTAGAGATTAAATTTGATGTTCACTGGTCTTCTGGCTTTGTTCCTTTTTCTACTGACTTTTATTCATGGATATTGGTGCTGCAGCTATCTATTCCTGAGTATCTGAGAGTCTTTTATGAGTGCAATTAATTTAGACCTACATTGTTTATAAAGATAAACAACCTTTACTTAGAATACCTACAGTGTAGAAACAGGCCATTCAGCCCAACAAGTCCACACTGACCCTCTGAAGACCATCACACCCAGACCCATCACCCTACTCTTTCCCTGTAACCCCACATTTCCCATGGCTAATGCACCTAACCTGCACATCCCAGAATGCTACAGGCAATTTAGCATGGCCAATCCACCTAACCAGCTCATCTTTGGGCTGTGGGAGGAAACTGGAGCACCTGGAGAGAATCCACACAGACACAGGGAGAATGGGCAAACTCCACACAGACAGTCACCTGAGGGTGGAATTGAACCCATGTCCCTTGTGCTGTGAGGCAGCAGTGCTAACCACTGCGTTACCCTGAATTACCTGCCCTGTGTGTGGTTAAAGTGAGAGAGGATGGGGGCAAGAGAATTATTACTATTTAATTAATACTCCTATACAAAGGAATTGAAGCTGAATTCTGTTTTCTATCTATAAAATGTAGCCTTGTTCACATTGGATTTTCTGGAGAAATGAAAATGTCCTTACTAATGATCATTTCGTGGTGAATCATGCTCCTCCTTAAGTCCTTAAGTAAATATCAGCTCAGAGGAAAACAATCATACACTGTCAGCTGAATTACTTTGTATTTCATTCACTTTGGAGATACAATGATCCAGTGTGCCTTGCAAAATGAGAAAGAAAATCTTAGAGGAGTCGGCTTCCAAATCACTTTGATCCAGAATCAACCCATCGTAGCTTCCGGATGGGAACCTAATGGTTTTGCACAAGTTTCACATTGTAATTGATATTCATTTAAACTGCAGTGTTTAATTTTACTCACCAAGGGGTGTCCTGATCATCTATGTTATCTGACTGCTATAGGCATCAATGTGCTGTGTGCACACAGCTGACCATAGGGGTCCTGTCAAACAGCTGCAACTAGCTAAGTGAAGTGGCAGACCACCAAGTGTCAACGCAGTAGTTAACTTGGTTCATGGTCATAGCTGGGGGCTGGAGGAAGACTGCTTTTATCCTGGGCATGTTTGGAGAGGGGCGACAGTAAATGTCGAAACATTTGAAGCTTGTTTTGACAACATGACCTTGAGCTTTTTTTATGTTGTATGGGTCAAGTGAAAAAAAAACACTTGTCTTTGTACTGCCATCACGATGTAGCACATTTACATGATATAAGCTGACTTTCATGTATAGCCCACAAAAGCTGGTCTACCGGTGTTTAGATGTGGGGATGTTACAGACACATTGCACAGACAGCAGAGAAACCAGTCTGCTGCCCAGTAGCCAGTTTTCAGCCTGTGTTCTGGACCTTTCATCTGGTGCTCCATGAAACACATTCGTTATAACTGCTTGTCAATATAATGAATAATCATTTCAAGTACAGTTATTTGCTGAAAGTGATCAACTTGGTAACTCTTAGTTTAATTCCAAATATAGCATTTAAAACAGCCTATTCATTGTGCCCACATATAGAAAGAATCATCAATTTAGAGTCAGTGGTGCAGAACTGAACAAAAAGCAAACTATAGAGATAACAAGGCGTGGGGCTGGATGAACACAGCAGGCCAAGCAGCTTCATAGGAGCAGGAAAACTTGACGTTTTGGGTTTTCTGATGAAGGGTCTAGGCCCGAAACGTCAAGTTTTCCTGCTCCTATGATGCTGCTTGGCCAGCTGTGTTCATCCAGCCCCACGCCTTGTTATCTCAGATTCTCCAGCATCTGCAGTACCTTTTATCTCTGATACAAAAAGCAAACTACAGATGAGTATAGTGCTTAATGTTCATGGATGGTCGAGTACCCCAGATGGTGAATTGTTGGGAAGAATTAGACAAATGGAATCCATGGGGAACCCCAGCGGCAACACTGCTTCTAAACTACTGTTGAACATTTCTCTGTTGGTGTAGAACTGGAGCCTTGAAACAGATAGGGATCTACAAAGTAGAGACTGTGTGCAGACTCAGGATGTACAGTGAGATGGCAGCATTATTATCGGAGAAGCTGTGGACTCTCCCGGGCTGTATTTGAGAAAGTGACTTGGTCTGTATAGCAATTGGAACAAGGTCAGTCAGGTGGAATACAAGTTCCCTGACTTGAGCTGTAAGTCTGTTTCAATCAGGGAGCCCAGGCTGACAGATATAAACAGGGGTGTCAGGGGTTCTGTTGCCTCTGAAAGCCAGCTCTGAGGGAGCTGGGTCAGTGTCAAGGACTGTTCAATTGTAAATAAAGAGTGAGTTAGTGACGGGATAGTAGCCTCTGTGGAGTTATTTCAGACTGGAGCTGGAGGTACCTGAGCACATTCCACACATCTAGGTATGCACATCTCCCTCTTGCACAAATTATTCTATCTCTCTTCTCAGACTCTTGGATCTTAATGCTGATGTCACTGTTACAACTCGTACACATCATAGCCTCATTGTCATAACCATTAACCCATTACTCTACTCTCAACATTGACTTTGAACCCCTTGAGATATCATAGCAACAGATCAAATATGGGCAGTGGTGACTTCAATATGTAGCAAAACTTGGGTAACATTTCATCTTGGACTGTTAAGTGGCAAGTAACATTCATGCATCCCACACGAGTACTAACCTATGACCATCTTCAACAAAGAAGAGTTGACCTACTTCCCTTTGACACACTGTGGTATTATCATTATTGAATTCCAGCACCATCCACATCCTGAGGATTACCGTTGACATGAAACTTAACTGAACCAGATTTCTAAATAATGTGGTCACAAGGCTGGGAACTCTGCAACAAGTAGTTCAACTCATAATTCCTCAAAGTCCTTCCATGACCTGAAAGGCGCAAGTCAAGGGTGTGATGGAATATTTCCCACTTGCCTACTTGACCTGATCTCAAATGACATTCAAAGATCTTCCAGGTCAAAGCAGTCTGCAAGTCTGTTTCACTGGTACCCCATCAACCACAGCAAATGTCTAATTTACAATTTACACGTGGCAAGTTGCTAAGGCTTCTTTTGACAGCATCTTACAAACCATAACCTCTAAAACCTAGAGAGGCAGTGACAACAGCTACATGGAAAGACTTTCCGTCCAAGTCACACAGTGGCCTTACCTAGCGAAATATTATGATTTCTTCACTGGTACTGAGGCAAAATCCTGCAACTCCCTCCCTAACAGAACTGTACCTGCACAATACGGACAACAAAAGCTTCAAAAGGTGACTTACCTCTAGTTTGTCAAACACAATCAGGACTATGCACCTTCTTGTGACACACACATCCCGTGTATAAATAACATTCAAAATGCTGCTTTTAATTGCGCGAACATTTTTAATCTTTCCATTTTTTTTATTTTTAGTTATTTTTTAAGTAGGTTAAAATGGCATGTAAAAGAATCTGATGCCAAGGGTTACACACCATGGCACACAAACAAGCAATGGCAATGTTGCTTGGTTGAGTCAGTGTCTCTTTTGCTCCTTGATCAATAAAATGTAGAGGGGGTCAACTAACTTTTTACAAGGGGCACTGTAAAGAATATACCACCCCTAATAAATCCTATTGATTGTTGTAAATGGAAACAAAGCTAGGTAGAGGTGTAAACGGGCCAGAGATTTGCCAGTTTTCTGTTCGGGAATCGCCCACAAAGCCCCTAACCCCATAGGTTCTAACATATAATTATCTGCTCCCCTACATTCTGCGCTTAACTGATGATTACTGTGGAAACGTTGGTCTCACAATGATGGCTGTTTTGCAGAGCTTGCAAACTAATACTTCATCTGTACAACAGCTACTAATTCAGGATGGGATCAGGTTTGCAGCTGGTTCTGATTAAAATGCAGTGTGCAGGGGTGGTCTGGCAGCTCTTGCAGTGGAGGATTGGACTCGTGTATAGGAGACCTAAGTTTGAAATCTCAGCCTTGACTGCCATCCAAACTTGACTATCCTCAGCGGGCGTCTTTTGCTGATTCTTGGCTCACTGGATTGTGAGTGCTGGGAGTTGTAGTGTGCCCCATTTCAGGGGAAGAAATGCCGATAGTGGGGGATGGGCTATCTCTTTTTTAAAAATGTGTCTCTTGCAGACCAATAAAGTAAAAGACATGGTACAAACTACACTGACTTTTCAGCTGAAAGTGTGTAAATTGTAACATAATAAAATTGGATGTAAACAGGAAAATGTAAATTGTATAAACCCGTTTATCTGATTATTGAGTAAACATGACCACCTTCATGAAGCTGCTTCAAATTAGCCATAAATCAGACTTGTATACATTCAAATGCTTGTTGGTTTTATGCCTACAGTACAACACAGCCCCTGTGTTGAATCGCAGCGCAAGACTCACTGACTGTTCTGGGAACAAGCTGGTTTGATTGAATACCCTGAGGTTTCTGGGATAAATATGTATAATGCAATGTGGCATGAAGCAATGCAGACCATTAAAGCCTCTGGTTTGATCCCTTGTCAATTATATGCTTGTGAATTTCAGTTAGAGCAAGAGGTGGTGTTATGGGGAGAAATTAGATCCTGTTTTGCCTGTTTTTGAGCATACAATAAGGACAAAATGTTTAATTTCATGGAGGCAAGTTCTGCACCCATAGAATATCTGAAGTACATCTTTCACTATGTGCTTATGAAAGGTTAATACCTGCATCACGGAACCTCTGAGAAACTGGTGAACATTGAGCCATATGATGCAGACAATGCCAGCATATGGGAATATTTGGGTCAAGGCTGATAGATTTGAAAGCGCTGGTGCACAGTTTTGGGATTAGTCTGCTGGTAGGTAGAATGAGTTCAGAAGAGATTGATAGGTGTGGGAGGACTGCGATAAAGGTTTCTGCTCTAGGAGCAACGCAATTTTTATCCCATTGATTTAGGATTCTGCAAATGGCTGGTAATTAGACTCAGCAGGAGACTGCCCAGAGGACGAATTGTAAATTTCCTCCAAGAGATCTTAAAACGCGTTTGGAGCAGGAACATGCCTAAAAAATCCTTTGCTTCAGCCAGTCTTTGCTGATATCACCAATCCAATGCCAACTAGGAGCTATTTTGAGTGATGAAGCAGCCAGCGCTTTCAAGAGCCGCTGAATAATGATTTATTCATTAGCCATGTTTAAGAAATCAGGAAACAACTAGCAGCCAAGGAAGAATCAGTTTCTATGATATTCGCTAGCCCTTGAAGAAAGGCTCCCTTAAAGGTCAACAGAGACATTGGAAGCCAAGAAAGACTGCAGAAAAGAAACAACTTTCCTTCCAGAAAAACCCAGAAGTCAGCTTGTAGAATGTGAAGGCTGAAAAATTGGGCTGAGTAGCATCTATTTGTAGTGGACTTCAAATCCCTTTAAGGTTCTAAAATGGTTACACAGCATGTGAGTGCACACTTGTGGGCAAATGACACCAGATAGCAAAGCCAGATATTACTGGGAAAGCTCCACAGGTCTGGCAGCATCTGTGGAGAGAAATCAGAGTTAACGCTTCGGGTCCAGCGACCCTTCCTCAGAAGGTAGTGTCACTCGACCTGAAAAGTTAACTCTGATTTCTCTCCATAGATGCTGCCAGGTCTGCTGGGTTTCTCCAGCAATTTTCATTTTTGTTTCTGTTTTCCAGCATCCACAGTTATTTCGGTTTTTACGACACCAGATATCATTTTGGCAAGGGGTTAGTGCACATGTTATGAATAGTCGGTACAAATATGCAGTGTGGACACCTGGCACCCTGGTTAATTTAAGCAATGCCTGAGCGTTGTGGTGCTGCAGATAGGAGATGCCATTTAAAGACCTTGAGAATGATATGTGGAACCAAATTTCTTGCAGCACTGCACTCAGGTTCTTAATTCCTGGCATCTAATGCTTTTTGGGTGCTTCCCTTCTCTTAAACCTTCTGTGGCTACAGGAATTTCAAAATTTCCTTCTCTTCTGCAGAGTCCAAAAACAGTGGGGCAACCAAAGTTGGCTAATCCATTAAGCTAATTAAAAAAACAATTTCACCTTATTTTAACTCTGAATCATGGGTTTCCCAGCTAGGGAACAGATCTCCCATTCTGTCAGCAATTCTCAAGGATTGCCAATGTGAGTGCACAGTGGTAGGGCTTCCTCAATGAACCTGCCTTGCTTGGATATCTTCGTTCAGAAAAATATGAGGAGCTTCAGCCATGGCCAGAGGATGGCCTTCCTCACACTCTGAGAGAGTGTCCTCACTGCCTAACAGGAGATTGCTAAGTTCTTGGATGACACTTTGCTTTTTACTCACCTTCACCTCCACTTGTTTGCTGTCAGCCTTCACACGGAATGGGAATAGTTTATGCCGCTCCAACTTTCACCTCTGCTGAGAACCAAAAACAGAAGCAAAACCAAAATCAGTTGCTCCAGCAGCAGCTAGACAAAGACCAGCTGCCTTCTTCTCATGTACTGCTTCGTCACAGGACAAGAGGGATGGCCACAGAGGTCCAGGTAGAAGGACATGAAGCCAATCACAAGGCTTACAGTTGGAAGATCAGTTCCTTCAACACATCTCACCACCAGTGACGAGGAAGGTCATGCTCTAGTGGTAGATCCCTCCTGAAATCTGCAGCTTTCTAGAATGAGACCTCCTGTACCGCTGGCCAGTGAACATGCATTGCAAATGATTCTCTTCTGCAATGAGACAAAGAATATCTGAGTGCCAAAAAAGTATGCAGAGAAGGGAAGGAGAGGTTTGCAGATGGTGATGTGAAGCATTGCATGAGAAGGAACCGGGGTAGGCTGCGTGCTTTGTGGTAGCTCTGGCCCTATCCACATGGGCTATGGAAGAAAAGACTCGGAGCCATTGGTCTAGAGAAGGTATGAGTGGCTAATTGATGAGGATATGATGTCAGAATGTAAAAACAAGTGAGAAATTTGAGTACTAATCAAAACCCTGCAAAAAAGATAAAAGAGGGCAAGAGATTTTAGTCTGAACTTGTTGACATCAATGTTGAGGCTGGAAGGCTGCAAAGTGTTGATTGAAGAATGAGGTGTTGTTAATTGGAGCAGTGTGGAAAGGCGAGGACAGAGAAGCGCAGAATGAAAATGATAGGTCACCAGAAATTTGAGATTGTGCTTGCAGACTGAATGGGCAGTCACCAATCTGCATTTTGTTTCATTAACGTACAGCAGGCCATACTGAAAGTAGCAACTAGAAGGTACTGCACTAAATTGAAAGAAATACTCGTAAATCACTGCTTCTCATGCCAGGAGATTTTGGGACCTTCAACAGTGAGGAGAGATAAGCTTAAAAGGTAGCTGTTAGATTTTATATGCCCACGGAAAAGTGGGCTGAAGTGTTGGGGGTGGTTGAGAAATGACTAGCATTTTATGGACGGTCCCCGCTTTGAGGAGATGGCTGAGGTAGATCCTCAGTTGATGAAAGACAAAACCTAATCCAAGGTGTTGGTGTGGAAGGTGCAATCATCAGAAGAGATGTCACAGTTTCAGAAAAGACCAGGTCACGAAGGTTTGTGCAGATTACTAGGATGTTAACTATCATTCTCCCAGTTCTCACTACTACACAAGCATTTTCAAGGCACTAGGAGTCAACTTCCTTCAAAATCAGGAAACCAGACCAAAAGCACAACACCACTGAACCTGAGTAGATAAATGTAGCAGAAGTGAATTTATAATAGGGCTGTTAGAGTGAGAATCGGAGACAAAATATTTCTAGTATTGAGATAGCTGGGTTGAGAGTGAGTTTATTAACTGGTAAAATGTGTACCTCTTACAGGGTTGAGTACAGGGTGTATGGTGGTCAAAAGCACTGTGACTTTCATTCTATCCTCATCTCAAAGATGAACTGATGGGTGTCACTCTTTCCCTAATGCCCATGGTAGTGTCTTGTAATTATTGAATGTGCTGGCATCAGAAGTTGTGAAGTCTTCAAAGAGTTGTTACTTTTTATTGAACATCAGGAAAGCAGGGAAAGAACAAACAAAAGAAGCTGCACTTGCTTTTGGTATTAGCAGGGGCTGTTTGTCTTTTGAACAACATGGACAGTTAATGAATGATCTCTTCATCCAGTTCAAATCCACTGGAATGGAATGTTAACTCAGGCCTGTACAACTTGTTGTACCTGATACTGCACTACTCTATCATCATCCTTCTGCTCAATGTTCTCTTCTTCCTCTTTGGAAGACTGCTGCTGCTCCTGAAGCATCCAACACATCCCCACTTTGCCTTCTCTCATTGTGTGCAGCCCAGCATGCAAGAATTATGCAGCACACTCTGTTTAGATCGCACTGCAGCCCCTTTCCCTCCACTAATCCAAATATCAGAATCCCCCTTCCTCCTCTTCAGGTGGCCTATCGTCTTCTTCATGATTGTGGAAGATTGGGTTGCGTTGTATCTCCACTCAGTCTCCGTCAGGAGATTGTGTAGCGCTGTCATCAGCCATTGTTGGAGAGGGTAACCCTTATTTCCCAGCAGCTGTCTCTGTACAACATCTAGCCCTCGAAATTAAACAGAAACCAGTGATATCAAGGATATAGGTATCTTGGCAACTTCTAGGGAACTTGACACAGACTTCTCAGACAGTGTTCTCAGACTTTCAAGTTGTAGTAGCAATGATCACAAATGACTTGGTCATTGATCAAATGAAACCCTTTGCTATTAATTAAGTTAACTGCATTATGAAATAGCGCTCTCAATGCCGTATGTGTACAGTCTATAGTACCCTGCTCCTTAGGATGCCAGCTGGATTGGCAAAGCCCAGGCTGCAGCACAGACTTATCACAAGCAAATGAGATGAAGCAGTGTGATCTGGCATAAATTGCATTGGTAATATCCTGATACATTTATGGATTGAGAGATCCCTCACAGGACCCCAATAAACTCTTGGATGCAGCTATTTGAAGAAAAGTGAAGTCGAGCTGTCACCTTGATAAGTGCTGGGATTGGGTGACCTCCATCCCTTTAGCTCACAAGTTGTGCTCCAGCAGATGACACCATTCTGAGATATTGACCCGGGATATCCTCAGACTGTGGCTGCACTGTGCCTTCCTCATTTGGAGGAAGTGGCATGGAGGATGACAGACTGTGGGTTGCTGCACCTCCACCTCATCCTGAGGGGACCTTCAGCTACAACGTCATCATTTGGAGGCTGTTTGGCAGCTACTGGAGGTCGGTACTGGTCTTGCAGCCACATTTGTTCCTCTTCAATTTCTCTGTGCCTTCTTTGTATAATGGCCATAGCAACAGTGACCCCTCCTGTAGCTGGATCCATTCGTCAGCTTTTCGATGAATCTATTTGGGAAATATCAGAAACAAAACAGCTCCTTGGTAATGTGAGCAGCCAACATTAACCTCACACACAAATGACAATGATTCTTAATCCTCCATACAGTAGGATATGGAGGACTCTGACAAGGAGGGCCATGGAATGTCTCTACATGAACCTTATTCCAATGTATAGAACGCAAGCCATGTCACACAAATACATTAAGAGTTTGTAAATTTGACTGGATCAGTGAAAGTTCGTCCCTGCATCCCCACCTCATCCAAAAAGTCAGCATTGCATATAAGAGCAGGTTGGCACATACTTACAGTTCAATACAGTTCAGGGGAGGCCTGGTGGTATTATCGCTAAACTATTAATTCAGAAACTCACCTAAAGTCCTGGGCACCCAGGCTTGAATCCCACCATGGCCCACCCAACTCCTGGCCAAATTGGAATGACAACTCTGACTGATGACAGATGAGAACTCTGCCAGATTTCTGAGCAGCTTCCCAGTTGACTTGCATTAATCCCTGGAATATTTGGACTTGACCTGCAGGACTTACTGTGATCCATTCTCCAGACCCTGATCACACCAACAAACTAACAGACTGATCCAAACTAGTCCAAACTGATGGCAAATCTGAGATTAGACAATGCCCTTAACTGATCATGGTGGAACCTGCTGACTGGCTGTCGGTCCCTCTTGATTAGATTAAGGATTTTTCCCTTTAGACATTCATACATGACCATTTTGTCAAAACACATGCAATGTCTTTGCTGCAAAAGCACGTGCTGTAGTTGTGACGTTGACATAGCGTGATGCCCTAAACAAACAATCCATCCCCTTGACTGATCACTGCTCGCAAACATGACTAGCTATCTAGATTTATGTTTGAACTAAAAGGCAAGGCAAGACAGACCTACTGTGAGCCTAAGAAATAGTAAGAACTGACGATGCTGGAGTCAGAGATAACACAGTGTGGAGCTGGAGAAACACAGTAGGCCAGGCAGCATCAGAGGAGCAGGAAAGCTGATGTTTTGGATCGGGATACTGTGAGCTTAAGTTGTCAATTAAGCAGTCATGTGCAAATGGGCAGGGCAGGGCAGATATACTATGAGTCTCTAAGTAAGCACAAAATGACTGAGCGATAAGAAAGCAAGCTAAGAGCCCTGAGATGCACCCTTTTATGTGGTAAGAGGTGGGAGCCTATTCCTGCACACACATGGCCTGGTAGCTGCATTGCAATCTAGGCTGCCAGTGAGCTCCAAAGTGCAATGTAATGTGGTGAACGGCATTATAAGTTAGTCTGAAATGTGCCATAATGATATGGAGAGTCTGTTGATTTGTTGACATGAATATCTATTGATGAAGAATGCAGGCAGTTGCTGTCCAAGGACCATGCCCTGATATGCTGTGGAATGCTGGCCCAGAGGAGTAAGCCACGAGTTGCAGAGGTAAGTGCTTTGACTTGGCACTGACTAGCTTCTCTGCCCTGCTTGGGACAATTACAACCGGCAAATAAATGAGGCGAGGTTAGTTAATAATGACATGTTAATGCATACAGATAGGATTCTTGCTGTTCACTATTGAGACTCTCAACTCGCCATTAAAACCTTCAGTAGAAATTTGAGATAACAAGCATGGGGCTGGATGAACACAGCAGGTCAAGCAGCATCATAGGAGCAGGAAAACTTGACGTTTCGGGCCTAAACCCTTCATCAGAAATGGGGGAGGGGAAGAGGGTTCTGAAATAAATAGGGAGAGAGGGGGAGGCGGATAGAGGATAGATAGAGGAGAGGATAGGTGGAGAGGAGGCAGACAAGTCGATGAGGCGGGGATGGAGCCAGTAAAGGTGAGTGTAGGTAGGGGGGTAGGGAGGAGATAGGTCCGCCTCCCCCTCTCTCCCTATTTATTTCAGAACCCTCTTCCCCTCCCCCATTTCTGATGAAGGGTTTAGGCCCGAAACGTCAAGTTTTCCTGCTCCTATGATGCTGCTTGACCTGCTGTGTTCATCCAGCCCCATGCTTGTTATCTCGGATTCTCCAGCATCTGCAGTACCTTTTATCTCTGATACAGTAGAAATTTTACTCTTCATTACCATTGAGAATCTAAGTTATTTTCACTCTTGCTTTATTTTGCCAACTTTGTCACCATTGTTTGCATCATTCAGTGCCTGGGCAAATTCAACACATTGTATTTGCCAATTGTGCATTAGCAAAGACACAGCAAAATCGGATGAAGGAATTAATTTTTAATTTTGCATGACCAACAAGTTATCTCACCTGCTGACTGCATGGGAGCATCACTGACAATTTATCAACGTGTTGGTCCTTGGATGAAGTTTGCACCAATGGTGCAAGTTTTCAAAATTGCTGTTTGGATCTGTTAGCAAACTTACTAAAAATGTTTTAAATTCTTTACTAAGTGAATAGCTGATTTCTCAGAAATTTCAGTAGGTGAAGGATCAGTGAGTGCACAGCACCTGTAGCCCACAGTTTGTGGATGAAGAGCATCCATTGGCTGCTACATGAAGATCAAAGTCAGAACAAATAACTTAGGAATTAAATCTTCTGGAGAAGGTACTAATTCATTGATTTTGTAAGCATACTGCAGCTTTAACTGGGTCTGCCACTAAATCTGTGCAGGGGATGAAGTGGAGGTTTATGGCAGCGATATGTAATGAACAGATAGAGAAAAAATATTGTAATGTGTTATTTTCAGTTCCATTCAATGCGAGTAATACTTGTGAATTTAGTGGTTTGCCCATGGTAACCTAGTATCTTTTACTATGAAGAGAAGCAGTAATGAATCATTCATTCTGAGTCAGATAGGATTCTGTACTGTCACACTGTCAACAATCTCCCTGGCTCTAATGTTAAAGCTGGGGCTTCACTGAGAGATTTCTTTTGATTCTTTTGTAGGATGAATGTACCACTGATGATGCTGATATTTGATGTTCCTGGTCTGAGTAGCTTGCTCAGTCATTTCAGAGAGTAGTTAAGAGTCAATCATATTGCCTTGAGTCTGAAGTCACGTGTAAGTCAGATCAGATAAAGATGGCAGATTCCCCTCCCTATGGACATGAGTAAAGGTTTTCATGTTCACCATTACTGAGACTAGCTTTATATTCCAGATTGAGTGCATCGCTAACTAGATGACATACATGGATGGAGACACCCTTTGAGGTTTGACCATGTGACATTCTCACCAAACAATACCTGCTAATGTAACAAATACAATTACATAACGTTTCTGCAAGTGTCTTAAAAGTCATTTCTAGTCAGTTAAAATTATGTAAATCAATAGGGCTGAACTGAAACTAATTAAAAGGTATATTTTGTGATAAGAACATTTTCAGCCATATTTATAAAACTGCGCTAAGTAACCAGTCTTGAATATATCACGAATTTTGTATCGAGGATTCGGAAACACAGGAAGTCACTTAAAAATGCCAGAATGGTACAGTAAATGAAAGGAGCATTTGTATTTTTGGAATCAATTGTGCAGCTTTCCTCTATTTGTTTCTTTATAGCATAAATTAATAACTAACTGAATCTCTTTGCTTCACATTTAGCATTTGGGATTGAGCCATCAGCTAGGAACAGAGACAGATTAAAGTTTCACTCCACTCCCTCAAACATATCTGTGCAATATCCTGTCTGCTGGACTTTTCCAGCAGCTGCTCTTCATAATCCTGGCTCTTTTATCCCTGCAGCATCATTGACTCACAAAAATGTGTGTCTGTTGTTAAGATAAGGAGCTAGATTTGTCAATGTAAGCACAGAACTAGGTCCTGTGCTGAGTTTTGTGTAAAAGTACAGCTCCATGCACCTCCAAAGTCTGACTCCCCCTTCAAATATAAAGGCACCTTCTTCAGACTTTTTTCTCAAAAAAACAGATAATTCAAGATCAAAGGAAGATGATGCTGCAAGACAATATAGCAAATGTAAAACTATTTTACAACTAGATTCTATAGATTCTACAAAAAAAAACTATAGGATAAATTTTACAAACTAATGTTCCTAATGACAGAAGTGATGGTATAACAGGGTTAAGAATTCTTCTGTTCACGACCCATAAGATAATTCGATCCTTCAAATTAAAAATTGGGAATTTTTAGACATGGCAATGTTGAACTCAATTATCTTATCTACCCTCTTGCTGAGAATGGCTTAAGTATTGGAAATCATAACTCTCAGGTTTTATCCCACTAACTCCAACGTCAGATTTATGAGTCACTTTAAGATGGCACGTATTTCCAACTGCTTTAAGCTAATATGACAATGCTGCAAACAATTTCCCTGTTTTCTTCTTTTCAACAAGTAAATGTTTGCAAATAGTTGTTTAATGTAGGAATTGTTAAATTACAACAAATTACATACTATCATAACAATGGATCATAACCCCAGGATGGACATCCTGAACTTAAAAGAGAGCATGCACTGAAAGGATGACCGCAAAAGTAAATTCAGTGATTGTCTGACAAAGCCCTATGTGAACCCATGGAATTTCATATTTGTACAGTGTCAGGGCAAATTCAAACGGTGTGACTTATAATGAAGAGATAACAATGTGTTGATTATCCTTTTCAACAGAAAGCCATCTCCTGTTGCTTATGTCCCTACCCATAATAACAGTTATGTTTTATCCTTGGAGAGATATGCAAAAAAAGGTTAAAAATTATTTCAATCCTTTGTTTACGTATTAGTGGGCTGATGTGTTAGTGTGGACTAGTATGCTATGAAGGTCCCAGATTGAAGACACCCTTGCTCTGTAGGTAAAGAAAGACATTTTCTCAATCTGAGTGCTGGAAGCCAGGTAAGGTACTAACGTCACTACCGAGAAGGAAGCAGAACAAAAGTCTGTCAGCTAACTGCAGCGGAGAGCATCTTAAAATTAATTGTTTCTCTATCTATGTTAGTTTTACTAGTATCATCTAACTTAATATCTGCAATGATCTACACTAATCCATTTACAGAACTCAGAGGCTTATTTTTTTAAATTGTTATGTTTATATTTAATTCACATTTCTAATCTGTGTGTATGCATGTCATGTTATATCAACTTTATCACATTTAACATCCAATAAACTCACCTTTCCTCACCGCTCTCGAAAGCCTGATTAAGTTGGCTCCTTTTAAAACACACATTTGGATTTGGAAAGGAATCCATGAGGGAAAGGATCCTCTTCAAAATGAGTTGTGTTGCAATGAATTGAGAGGGAGAGGCTGAATGAAGAAGGAGAGCCATTCATACACCCTTATGCAGGAGCATAATCATTGGGGAATATCTGTCTAGAATGGTAATGATTACTTCACCCAGGGACAATTGTGACACATACAAACAACAGCTTCTCAAAAAGGGCTCTGGATTAATGGCACTGTACACTGAAGTGTTGACACATCTGCTGGAAATAAAGGAGGACAGAGGAGATGGAAGAAAATTAATGAGATGAAAATAGGAAAGTTTGTAACATCAAAATTTCTCATGCAGATAATTTTAGCCAAGTGCCAAAGTAATATAGAGCAAGATTTTGAATGTGCATTGACAGTTTCACCGAAATGCTTTTATTAGGCATTCTCTCCTTTAAGTCGCTTACAGATGAGGCACATTGATATCTATGTTTTCAGTCCTTTATTCTACTGTAGCTAAACAACATGACTGGAGGATTGTGTATGGTGGTAAGGCCCTTGTAAAGTGATAAAATGTAATTCAAAAATTAGTCTACATAATTGACAAAACACTGATGATACGTTGAAAAATTGAGAAATGGGTTTTAACATTTCAACCCTTGCTGATAATTCAGCCTCTGTGAAGATAACACTGTTGGATATATTTCATGCAGGCTCCAAGATGTGAGCAGCTTGAAAGTAGTACTTATCAGTTGAGTGATATTTGTGACACGCTGGGCTCTGTTTGCCAGATGGGGTCTGCTGTGTGAGGCCCAGGTCCCTGCTTTCCATCATTATTGACACTTTGTATCAATTATAGCCTCCTGTGTCATGAATTTCTTCTTGTTTTAGTGGGAGTTACCTAGAGCCCTTGTTTACACCTTTGTCAGCATGTGACTGGTGAGACACCAGCTGAAAGCTACAAACTAACAAAACTATTACAAAAGATAAGATAGTTTGTTGACCTGTGGGAACCTAAGGTTGTGGATTGATCACAGGAATGAACAGGCTTTTGTGAATGCGAACTGGAGATGCATGAGCTTCACTCAATTTGCTGTTTATTTCAGGGCAAAAGCTGTGACCTTAATGATTGTTAAGCAACATTATCAAACAAGATGTAATACGAAGTCCAATCTAGGATAAATGACCAAAAGATTGGTTAAAGACCAAAGATCTAGGTTTTGGAAGTATTAGGAAGAATGAAAGAGTGGTAGTAAGGTAGAAAGGGGGTTTGGGGGAAATTTCAAAGTTTAGGATTTAAACAGCTGTTTTCCAAAGGTTAGTCATTGCCCTTGACATCAAGGCAGCATTTGACTTGCTGAGGTAGTCCTAGTACAATCAAAGTCTATACTATCAGAGTACAATTATATCGCCATCCCATCAGTGTTGTTAGAACATCCTCCCTAACAGCACTGTAGGAACAACTGCACAGTCTCTAGCAATTCAAGAAGGCAGCTTATTACCACCTTCTCAGAGCCAATTAGAGATGACCAAAAATGTGGCCGTGCTAGTGATGCCCATATCCCATGAATGAAATTTTAAAACTAGCACAGACACCAATGGTAGAAAGATGAAAATCATGGCTGTGTAAGAATCCAGAACTAGGGATGTGGGGAGGTCTTGGAGGATTACATACGAACGTAAGAAATAGGAGCAGGAATAGGCCATCTGGCCTGTTGAGCCTGATCCACCATTCAATAACATCATGGGTGATCTTTTCATGGACTCAGCTCCACCTACCCACCCTCTAACCATGACCCTTAATTCCTTTACTGTTCAAAAATCTATCTATCTTTGTCTCACAAACATTCAATGAGGTAACCTCAACTACTTCACTGGGCAGGGAATTCTACAGATTCACAACCCTTTGAGTGAAGACGTTCCACTTCAACTCAGTCCTAAGTCTGCCTCCCCAAGCCCCCCCACCCCCTCCTTATTTTGATGCTATGCCCTCTCGTTTGAGTTTCATCTGCCAGTGGAAATAACCTCACTGCTTCCATCTTATCTATTCCCTTCGTGATTTTACATGTTTTTATACGATCCCCTCTCATTCTTATAAATTCCGATGAGTATAGCCCGTCTGCTCAATCTGTCCTCATAAGTGAATGCTCCGAACTCCAGAATCAACCTAGTGACCCTCCTCTGCACCCCCTCCAGTGCCAGTACATCCTTTCTCAAGTAAGGAGGCTAAAAGGTTGTAGAGCTTGGGGATGCTACAGACATAGGCACATATTACCATCTGAACCGGGGCCAGCAATATTCATAATAAATATTTTAATTGCATTTTAAAGTGATTTCCTTTTAACAGACAGGCTCCTTTAAAAAGACAATTGCCTTTAATATAATTTTATATGTAAAGGGTGGATGGATACATATATATAATATATATATAAGTAAAAATTTTGGTGCATGCATTCTAATTTCAAGTGGTTATGGTCATTATGCTGCTTATCTCGCTTGTATTTAAGTTGGTAGGTCAGGTTGGGGCTATTTTCTTTAATAGTAATTAATACTTTGTTTTTATTTTATCACTAATAACATCACATCGTCATCCATTCCCTTCCTTGCTCTAGACAATACTCCTAGCTGTTTAACATATGAGCACTTTGCTAAATGTGCTGCTATAATTTTAGTATTCTGCTGTTTAACACTATGTGAGGTGGCATTTCCTTGAAACAACAATGCTTGTGCTTAAAACAGATGGACCACTAACATTTTGCCTCTGTATGACATAAACTGTCATTGTAAGAATGGAATGTCATTTACTGTACTCAAATATGCCAGTGATATCTGGTAAACAGGTCATTAATAATTCACCAAGGATCATTTTTATAAGGACTGACAGACTTCAAGGCTAAGTTAGACACCTTTGATCCTTTCTATAATTTCAAACTGAAATGTCAAAGATCCATCAGCCAAACAGCTGGGAACAAGGCCAAATCTAACATGGGTTTCAACCAACAAATCTCACATTGGATCAATTGTTCAACACAGCAGCATGCTGCTGGTGGAGTTATTTCATCACGAGCCCACTTCAGATCAACAACCAGGAACAGAAAAAATAGCAATCCTTCAATGATTTATGATTAATAATAAAAGGCTTGTTGCTGAAAAGAGAGATATATTGCAGAAGCTTTTCATCTTGCATTTATAAGAACAGATGCAGGAATGCCAAATTTCAAATGACCACAACAACTTATACTACAGGACGAAAGTTATGGATCGATTGGAAAGTTAACTCTGGTTGAGGTATTGCCATGCAAAAGGAAGGGGAAACTATACATTACCCAAGCTGTCCGTAATTCAAGCAAGGGACAAGTCATGAACATGTTCTCTTTCTTTGGAAAGAATAGATCCTGTAAGTGAACTTATGTCCTTTCTAACAAGCCCATTATGAGATTAATTGATTATCTTAAATTGATTGTTTGTATGGCTACTAGCGCACACAGAATTGTTCAGCAAGTCCTGAACATCACAGAATTACATCTTACATTAAATGTATTATTTGGGTTTAGCAGTGCAGACAGGTTGAACATGGTCGGTATTCTACCTGTTATGAATAACCGAAGGAACCTACAATTTGATTCGATTAGCCAATCACTGAAATTCCAGGCTGTGAGCCTGGTACCATAGAAGCACTGAAGTTCATATGCAACTTTGCTCAACTGTGTAGTATCCAAAACTTCTTTTTGTACTGAGAACAGCTTCTAGTTAGTGGCAAATGCCACTGCATGCTGCCAGCATGTAATGTCTTCCTTAACATACTGTTCAGATTTTTGGAATACTTTGTAGAATATTGAGTGTTATGTCTGATCTACAAAGGAAGGCCTCTTCTGGAGGACTGTGTCCAGTTCTGGTCACCCAGTTATAGGAAGGATATTATTAAGCTGGAGAGGGTTCAGAAGAGATTTAAAAGGCTGTTGTCAGGTATGGAAGGTTTGAATTATAAAGAAAGGCTGGATAGGCTGGGACTTTTTTCACTGGAGCATAGGAAGTTGAGAGGCGACTTGATAGAAGTTTATAAAATAATGAGAAGTATAGATAGAGTTAATGGTAATTGCCTTTTTCTTAGGATGGAGGATTTCAAGACTAGGGGCCACATTTTCAAGATGAGTGGAGAGAGGTTTAAAAAAAGATATGAGAGGAAAATTTTTTTACAGAGGGTAGTTCATGTGTGGAATGAACTTCCTGAGGAAGTGGTGGATGCGGGTACAATTACAATGTTTAAACGACATTTGGATGGATACATGAATAGGAAAAGTTTGGAGGGATATAGGCCAGGAGCAGGCAGGTGGGACTAGTTTAGTTTAGGATTATGTTTGGCATGAACTGGTTGGACTGAAAGGTCTGTTTCCATGCTGGATGACTCTATGACTCTTAAGACGGGAGAAATCAAAACTGTCCAGTTATTGCCAGTCTGTTCCCTAATGTTTGGCTTTGTGAAGGAAGTTGTGTTGATTGGGTTGTTAAGTGACTCCTATGCAGCAACAATTTATTCAACAACGCTCAGTTTAGGCTTTGCTTGTCCCACTTGGCTCATCACCTTGTTAAAATCTTGGTACAAATATGGATGTAAGCATGAAAAGGTAGGATGAGAGCAACTTCCATTGACATCAAGGCAGCAATTGACTGAGGACAGTACTAAGAAGCGCCAGCAAAATTAAAATCAATGGGGATAAAGAGTGAGGGGGAGATCTCTCTATTGACTGGAGTCACACTTAGTACAAATGAGGATGGGTTGTAATTATTGGAAGTCAGTTATCTCATCCCGAGGACATTTCCTGCAGTTCGTCAGTGTAGTATGTTGGGCCCTATAATCTTCATTCTGCTTTATCAATGACCTTCCCTTCATCATAAGGTCAGAAGTGGTGATGTTCCTAGTGATTGCACAATTTTAAGTTCTATCTGTATTTCCTCAGATACCGAAGCTGCTTGTGCCCACAATCAGCAAGATTGGGGCAATAACCAGTTTGAGCCAGATAATTGACAAGTATCATTCCACCACACAATTCCAGGTACTGGTGATCTCCACAAGTGGGAATTTAACCACATCACCCTGCTATTCAATGGAATTACCATCATTGAAAACCCCAGAAGCAACCTCCCTGAGGATCACCATTGATCAGAAATTTAGACACATAAATATTTTAGTACAAGAGCAAAGCAGAGACTGGGAATTCTGTGACAAGTAACTCACCTCCTGTCTTTCCAAAACCTGTCTACTATCTAGGAGGCACAAATCAGAAGTGTCATGGAACACTCTCTGCTGGCCTTGATCATCATCGTGGACAAAGCAGCTCTCTGATAAGACTCCATCTATCACCTTAAATACCATTCCCTCCACCACTAACACACAGAGGCAGCATTTACAAGATTCACTGCAGCAATTATACAAATACTCTTTGACAGCTTCTTCCAAACTCACAATCTTTATCATCTGGAAGGTGAGGTGAGCACTTGCACAAGCATATCATCTTCTTCACGCCCTGCTCCAAGTCACGCACCATTCCAACTTGAAATGATATTCTGTTCCTTCATTGTCTCTAGATCAAAATCCTGGAACTCCCTACCTAATAACTTTGCCACAAATACTTTGAATATCAATGAGGTAACTTACCACCACTTTCAAAAGGCAAGTGGTGAATTGATACAGTTTTAAAAACTAGACCAAGTTATTGACGGCAATGCAAAGTATCCTAGGTTACAGCCCTAAGGCATTAATGACTCAACTCACTCTTAGTTGTCGATCTCTGGAGGTTTTCCTGTCTCTCAGGCTTTATTCAGGGAAGGGAGGGAGTGCAAGAAAAGAGACCACAAGAGAGTTAGTGAAATTATACAATAAAATGATGAGCATGGACTACAGGCAGCCCGACAGAAGGACAGAATGGGTATGATAAGTTGATAAGCCCTACACATATCTTATCTCATTTCCCATACACTAACGTGCTTTTGAAACTGACAAATGGGGAAGGTAAGGCTTAGGGTGTTGTGTGGGTGGCAGGAAAGATGACAGCAAGTTCAAAATGTAAGATAAACTGAACAACTATTCTGTGTTAAATCAAATAACAATCTTCATTCACAAAAATATTGTTGCTGTACTGATGTGCGGTTTACTGCAATTATATATTTTCTGTCCCCAAAGAAACTGCATTCTAGTAGATAAATAAAAGTGTTGTAAATGCAACCCTTTCTTTCTAGTATTGAAAATCAATAAACTATGCATTAGAGGGCACTATTCTTACATTCATAGTCCATTGCATTCTCATGGTGGCTAGTGTTTTTCTATTTTTTTTTCTTTATTCATTCACAGGATGAGGGGCATTGCTGGCGAGGCAGCATTTATTGCCCATCCCTAATTGCCCAGAGGGGTGTTAAGAGTCAACCTCATTGCTGTGGGTCTGGTGTCACATGTAGGCTGGACCAGGTAAGGATGGCAGTTTCCTTCCCTAAAGGATATTAGTGAACCAGATGGGTTTTCCCCAACAATTGACAATGGATTCACGATAATCATTAGACTCTTAATTCCAGATATTTATTGAACTCAAATTCCACCATTTGCAGTGGTGGGATTAGAACCCAGTCCCCAGAACTTTATTTGGCCTCTAGATTATCAGTCCAGCAATAATACCACTAGGCCATTGCCTTTCCATCTAACATCAACAGTTAATTTAAAAAAAATTGGCAAATAAATGTCTGCTCCACATCTCAGTAACCTTGCTATTTGATTCAACTTTATACCCACACCTAGTATTTTGTTGTTGTTGCTTTAGAAAGTACATGTATGTCCTTAAAAGGATCAGATTTTCAGTACTTGGATGGTTTGGAGCACACATGTAAACACAAAACTGTTGCAGGCTAAAATAATCACGTTATGCTGATCAGAATTGATTTCAAAGAAGTATCTGTTTCGTAGTGTGATTTATTTTACACAGAAGTTAGTTACAAGATAAATCTGGCCATTTGTCGAATGCAGTTGTACTTCCTGCTGCAACCTGGAATGTTGCATTTCGAGGAGTTATTCACAGGCATAAGTTAGTTTCACTCTGCTGGAACAGACTGCCTTTGTTCTTTCAACCAGGCATCAGATTCCCGAAATAAGCTCCTTTGTTTCATTTTGAAAAAAAAACTCCTCTCAGTTACTGCTAATTTTTATTTGCACCCTCACTCTCTTGGTCTCTCCTGTGTCACTTACAACCAGCTGAAGACTGTTCCCTGGCCTTTGTCGCACTTCAGCCCAGTGTGATTCACTCTTTATGCAACTTTGTTCCAAGAACTCCTTCCAGGTGAAACTGTAACCAATTTATAATTCTTTGAATTTTGTATACTATGCTTGCTGCTCACAATGTGCTCTCCTATGCATTGTGGGAAGCAGGTGTGCAAACACAGTTTTGATAGCTATTAGGTGGAACCGTCCCATTCTGACCACAAGTTTGACCCTGAGCTTCAGGTCACTGTTCTCAGCTGCACTCCCACTCTGATCTCTCTGTCTCTCTCTCTCTCGCTCTTCCATCTCCTACACCATTCTAATAAAGATCAGTGGAAGATCAAGGAATACCATCTCGTCTTTTGATCAGCTACTTTACAACTTTCTAGCCTTGACATTAAGTGCAATTATTTTAAGTCATAACCACTGCTGCCATTTTTTGATAATTACTATGGTAATAATTCTGATATTGTCACTTATACTTCCTCTTAACTCACATTTCTTTGACCTGTGGCCATTTCTGTTCATCTCCACCATTACTGTCTTTTAATTCCTCCTGCATTCCATCCTCTTACAGACTTTACCTCTTACCCTTTCCTCCCCTTGCCTCTCCTTTCCTTCTTCTGAACTTATTTCAACTCCTGCATCAAAATTAGCTTATTCTAGTTCCAATGAAAGATCATTGTCCTGAAACTTTCTCTCTCTTCACATACATTGCCGCTACATTTATGTTTTAAATGCAGGTTTCCAGTATTATGGATCAGACCAGATCCTCCAAAGTATATTATGGAGATAGCCTAGACCATAACTTTTATATTTGTTTAAAAGTGAGTGCAAGGTGCTGTGTCTCAGATATGATTTGATTGGTCCATCACTAAGCTTTAATCAAAACCCACTTTATTCTTACAATGCAGTTAAAATTCGAAGAAAAGAAGAATTGGCATAACTTTGGTCTATTAAAATTCTTAACAAGATAATATATTATTTAACACTAATCATCAATTGTTTCAATATAGGCAGCACCCCATAAACACATCTTTGGCAAAGGCAACTCAGCATCAGTTATTAGTCTCACGTGCTGTCTCTGTCCAGTCCAGTCCAGTTAAAGGATAACCAAAACAAGCAATCTCCTCATTTGATATTTTTTAAGAAGAAGCCCCTCTGTTTGAGACTTCACACTAGCAGCAGAAAACTTAAACTTTAAGCTCCAGCACTTGGTAAAAACCACCAACTAACTGAAAGCAAAATCAAAATCCTTTGGGTCTGAGGGAGCCTGACTCTACCCACTCATGATTCTTTTATTAAAAAGAAAACAGAGAGGGCTCGAAGCTGTTTATCACTGCCTGTCTGAAGGACACATTTCAACACCACTGTGACAACATACCCCTGCAAGAAAGTGGGATAGAACACATCTCTTAAAGGCCCAGTATCGTCACACCAGCATTATGTGTTTGTTTTAATTCACTCTCTCATTTTTTTCCTTTTTCCTAAAGTTCCAATGCACATTAAATATCATTACTGAAATAAACCTGGAAAGTGCCGTAATACTCAGCAGGCAAAACAACATCTATGGAGAGAAGCAGAGATTACAGAGATATGTTTAGGCCTGAGTGGGAGCATACGCTGCTGAGCCCATTTACAACTGTGGCGAACAATTTTATAATATCATCTTAGGACCTACTATTCTGGGCTCCAGCTTGGGTTGAGGAGGGCAGCAAGTCAGGAAGCCCTGTTTGCAAAGTGCAGCTGCAGCAAATCGATGATGTTTGTTCATCGTGAAACTGGAGGCTTGTCTCAATGTATTTGATTTCAGTGTTTTGAAATGAGCCTGTCTTTGTCAGGTTTTCCAAACCCTGAACCTGACTTTACTTTTGCCACCAACAAACAATATCCAAACTACTGTCAATGCTGACTCCCCTCACAACACCCAGCAATGCTCTGCTCCCCTTGATATTAATCACCTGAACCAACATGACCAAGCATCTGCTAGACAAAGAGGTCATGATTCCAGACACTAACCTGAAGAACAGGGAGGGATGTAGGGTTTGGAGAGGGGTTGGTGAAGCATTGTTTTTATTAATTTACAGGATGTGGACATCGTTGGCTTGGACAGCATTATTGCCTAGCCCTGATTGCCCTTGGGAAGGTGGTGGCTAAATGCTGTAATCCATTTGAGTAGATATCCCCACAAAGCCATTAGAGGGGGAGCACCGGGGCTTTGATGCAGTGAAGGAAGAGCAAGTTATGTCCAATCAGGATGGCAAGTGGTTTGGAGGGGAACTTGCAGGTGATGGTGTTCCCATGCGTCTGCTGCTCTTGTCCTTCTGGACAGAAGTGGTCTCGCTCCTTCTTCACGTGTCAGTGAGAGAGATGGCAAACAAAAGATAAGCAGAATAAAATGAACAGTGAGAAAATAAACTTTGATGGTAAATGAGCAAGTAATGTAAAAATATATGGTAAGAGCTTCTTTAAATATATGTGAAGGAAGAGAGAATTTAAAGCAGACATTGGCCTCTAAAAGAAGGAGACCAGGTAAATAATAATGGGAACCAGGAAATTGCATAGGAATTCATTAAAAAAAACTTTGGATTAGTCTTCACAATAGAAGACTAATAATACTAATAGCATTCCAAAAATGTTAAATTAAAAAAAATTACATAAAGAAAGAAGTACAATATCTATCATTAGAAAAATTATGCTAATAAAACTGATGGAACTAAAAGCTGATAAGGACCTAATGGGTTGCATTTTAATAACACTTATTCAAAAAGGGAGGGGAATAAATAAAACAGGCAACCATAAGCGAGTTATTGGGAAAGATTTAGATTCTATTACAAAGGATGTAATTGCAGCACATTTAAAATACATAATATAATCAAGCAGTGACAACAGGGAAGTAAAAACCAAAAGAACTGCAGATACTGTAAATCAGGAACAAAAACAGAAGTTGCTGGAAAAGTTCAGCATGTCTGGCAGCATCTGTGAAGAAAAAAGAGTTAACATTACAGGTCTTCTGACCCTTCCTCACAATAGGGAAATCATGCCTATGAAACTTATTAGAATTCTTTACAAGGTAACAAGCAGGATTATTGAAGAGGAACCAATTGCTGTAGCTGTAACATAATTAGGTATCCAAAACACATTTAATGAGTTAGTGCACATTAGGCTACTTAATGAGATAAGAGCCCACGCGGTTGGGGATACTATGTTAGAATTGATATAGTATTAACCAATAAAAGACAGTTGGGATGGGGTGGGGTGTTGTTTCAGGATGGCAAGCTGTAACTAGTGGTGTGCCACAGGGATCAATGCTTGGGCTGTAATTACTTACAATGCTCTATATTAATGACTTGGATGAGCATAGTGAATGTATAATAGTTAAGTTTATACATGCCACTAAAATAGGTGGGCTAGAAAATGGTAAGGATGAGTGAATGAGACAGGTTCAGTGAGTGGAAAAAATGTGGTAAATTGAATAAAATTTGGGAAATATAAGGTTATGCATTTTGGCATGAAGAATAGAGGAACTGAATATTATTTAAATGGAGAAATATTGCAGAAATCTGCAGGATAGAGGGACTGGGGGGTCTTCAAAAAATTTAGAATATAAGTTCAGCAGGTAATAGGGAAGACAAATGGAACATTGGCCTTAATTTTGAAAGGAATGGAATATAAAAATAGAGAGGTTTTGCTGAAACTATGCAAGGCTAGACTACATGTAGAATACTGTGAACAGTTTAGTTCCCCTTATCTAAGTAAATGTATACTTGTTTGGAGGCTTGATTTGCTTCTGAGGGAAGGTTGAGTAGGTTGGACTTGTACTCAGAGTTTAAAAGAATGAGAGAGACTTCATTGATAGTTGTAACATTCCCAGGCTGTGAGAAAGTTGGATGTAGACAGATTGTTTCTCTTATTGGAAAATCTAGAGCCAGAGGGCATATCCTCAGAGTAAGAGACCACCCATTTAAGAAAGAGGAGCTTTCTTTTTCTCTTGGAGGGCTATGAATCTGTGGAATTCTTAACTGTAGAGGGCCATAGAGACGGGATCATTATGTATATTCAAAGCTGAGATAGACAAATATTTAATCAGCAAAGGGAATCAAGGGGTAAGGTGAAAAAAGGAAAGTGGAGTTGAAGATCATCAGATCAGTCATGATCTCATTTAAGACAGTGCTGATTTGACAGGCCAAATGGCCTACTTCTGCTCTTAGCTTTTACGATCTTATGGTCTAACACAGACAGAAAGATGGAGTGAACATTTGAGCAAATAGGGACCATCAAACCCAAATCTCCAACATTGAGGTCAGTGTTCAAGATGATCTTGATGTGGCTTGGGCCATGTAGTTCTGCTCATTAGAAGTTTAATCTTCCTTGGTAAATGTCACATGAACATGGTGGAACTTCCTCAGGGTCCTGACTCACAACAGCAGCAAACATCTCAACATTGACTATCAAAAGATCAGAATATTTTGCTTACGAATATCTTCATCAATGATTTATTTTGTAGTGACACTTTAGCAAATTGTGGAAGTAAATGACCAGAAAGGTTGTTTTGTTTTTAAACAGACGTGTTGTTACCTGTTTGACGCTAGTCCCTTTCAGATATGTGGGCCCAGACCTTTTCTACAAAGAAGTACACACTTACCTGAAGAGGAGTTCTTCCAGACCGTGGCACTTTGCTACTGAAGCAGACTAGTCTAGGTCAGGAATCCACTGAACAAGCAGTGGAGTGGATAAATGTAGCTGGTTCAATAAAAACTTTCGCATTCTGAGATTTAAAGGTACTAAGGGCTTTCTGATAGATGCTGAAAGATGGTAAGTGTATGAGGCAAGCAGGTGAGGGAGTACGGTAGCATGTTGGCAATGGAAAGGGTGCAAGGTGAGTGAGGGCATAAGATAGTAGTTGGGTGAGGGGTGAGGTGCCAGGTGGGTATGACTGAGTGACAAATGATTGAGGGGCATGATGCCATGTGGGTAGGGGATATGGTGCCAGTTAGATGATAGGGGTGAGTGACAGGTGGGTGAGGCAGCAGGGTACAAATTAGATGGAAGGATGCCAGGTGGATGAAGGTTAAAGTACCATATAGATGGTAGGTAGGGTACCAGGTAGGTGATGGGGGTGGAGAAATAGGTGGGTGAGGGGTATCAGATGGCAGGTGTGGTGAAGATTGGTACTGCATATAACAGTTATTTATGGGGGTTTGGGGATTCACTGGTTCAGTGAGAAGCCAAGGAGTTCAGTTTATTATTCGTCCAGGAGTTAGGTATGGTTTTAAATCCTGTAGTTGTTCCTGGGCACAGAGTCATAGAGTTATACAGCACAGAAACTGACCCTTCGGTCCAACTCATCCATGCCAACCAGTTATCCTAAACTGATCTGGTCCCATTTGCTGGCCAATATCCCTCTAAATTATTCCCATTCACGTAACAGTCCAGATGCCTTTTAAATGTTGCAATTCCACCAACATCCACCATTTCCTCTGGCAGCTCGTTCCATACATGCACCACCGTCTGCATGAAAACATTGCCCTCAGGTCTCAATTAAATCTTTCCCCTTTCACCTTAAAACCTAGGCCCTCTAGTTTTGGATCCCGCTACCCTGGGGAAAAGACCTTGGCTATTCACTCACTCCATGCCCCTCCTGATTTTATAAACTTTATTCAGTGAAACTAGTCACAACCTCCTGAGAGACGAGAGTGGAAATTTGCAGCAGAGGCCACATACACAGGATGCCCTCTTCTTCTCTGCCTGTCCAAATCGATGAACACATAATTGATCTGTTCACAAATAGGCAGCTGGGTCATATCAGGCAATAGAAGCAGCTGCGTAAAATGTGTAAATACACCTGACTCCAGAAATTAGAAAGGGGTCAGGAAAGGTTATATTGTTAAATGGAATCCCACACTGCTGTGTATTTGCTCCCTCACCACCACCTATAACCCCACCCTGCCCCTGCATTACACACAGCACAGCAGAGAGCAACCCAAGGACAATTTCCCTATAGGCTTTGGACAGCATACCACACTGTTACTGTTGTAGATAGGTAATTGGCTCCATGTAAGGAATCAAGACATATAATATCCCATTTGCTCTAATCTACATTATACTTTTCTAGCAATGTAGCGTAACTCCCATGTTTGCTTTACAAAGAGGGGTTACTGTCCTACTAAGTGGGATGAAATTGCACTTACAAAGTTTGTTCCCAAAGGACATAAGCCTTTTTATGCTGACATACTGTTTAGAGAAAGGTAACAGCTGACAAGTGCAGTATTTATTCTGTTTCAAAAGGTTTGCAGTGAACTAGCCCTTCAAAGCTGACCTTACCAGTCCCCAATCTCTTATTAATCCATGTTTAGAATGACAGATCGACCTGTTGCCCAGTCTCACCAGATGAGATAATGTCAATGCAAATAAACATTGAAAAAAGAAAACACTGAAGAACAAGTATTTTCCCAAAAACTTTCTATAGCTGGTGCTGAAAGAAAATAGGCAGTTCATACTTGTTTATGTCGTGTTGCCTTTTGTATTGTATTGCAGGAGCTATTGTTTCTAATATTGTAAAAGCAGTATATTTTAATGCACTTGTTGCTTATTGTCACCACATGAGTTCATCAAATGATATACTTGTGCTTCTAAACTTAGTTATGCCGCACTTTAAAAGTTAATTGCTTTTGGAGGAGGTAGCAGAGTGAGGTATATAGATGTGCTGCTTCTCCAAGCAGTCCTATAGGGATCATATCATTAATTCCACACATTCCAAGTTATTGGTCTTGGAGGAGTATCAAAGAAGGCCTGAGAAAAGTGAAGGGCTTTCCCACAAGTACAGTAGTAAACTGAAGCTGGGAAGGCTGCCGAATGAGGAAAGATGAAATATTTTTAATTAGTTTAGAGTTAGAAAATTGAAAAAAAATACAACCTGCACAAATACAAATTCAACAGCAAAAATAGATTATTATTTGATTTGTATCTCCCTGCAGTACTGCATTTAAATAGAGGTCCTGAAATCTAGGCAATCTATGTGACAGTACACAGCAATAGCCTGCCAGCAACTACACTTTGCCTTCCTGCCAGTTAGTATTTATGAAAACATTAGGGGGCGCTGTCTCTTCATTCTGTTCATTGTGAGGAATGGGAAGAAGAGAGAGTTGTGAGACTGGGAAAAAATAGTCTACATTCACATTCAAACCACATACTCAACTCCTCCACGTCAGCATCCTGGATCCTTCCTGGGTTGCATTAAGTGGGATTTTAACTGCAACAAAATGTGGATTCACTCAGAAAAAAAAGCTGCATTTTTTATATTGTTCTCCAATGTTTGTGGTTTATCTCTTTCAATTCTCACAACTTGAACCTTACCAAAGTACTTAAAGGTAAAATACCCCATGGTTCACGGTGTGGTTCTTGTTGTATTGACAGTAACCTGGTCACAAACACAAGGTGAACAATGTCATCCTTCAGCTGATTGAACTGATGCTGCTCATTTCATTTCTATGTGGGGATATCTCAGCATTTCCCTGGCACTGTTATAAAGCAGTAACTGGAAACAAGAGTATGCACAGAAAACAAAAGTGAATGGTGTGGACATAAGAACTAGGAGCAGGTATAGGCAATTCAGCCCCTCCAACCTGCTCCACCATTTATTACTCTCATGGCCAATCTCTTCTCAGCATCAACTCCTCTTTCCAGGCTGCTCTCCATAACCTTTCAACCCATCGCTAATTAGAAATCTATATATCTTCTCCTTAAATTTACGCAGTGTTACAGCATCCATTCTTTCTGGGCAATTAAATTTCACAAGTTCATAACCATTCCGGATGAAGGGTGTAAACCTGAAACATTGACTTTCCTACCCCCTCTGATGCTGCCTGACCTGCTGTGGTACTCCAGCTCCACACTGTATCGGCAATTTCTCCTCATCTCTGTTTTAAATCTGCCAGACCTTATCCTAAAACTATGAACTCGCATTCTAGATTGTCCCACATAAGGAATCATCCTTTCTACATTTACTTTGTCAATCTCCGTTAGCATCTTAACGTACCTCAGTTAGATATCCTCTCATTCTCCTAAACTCCAGAGACTAGAAGCCTAAACTGCTCAATCTTTCCTCATAAGACAATTCCCTCATTAGGGATCAATTTAGTGAAGCTCCTCTGAACTGCCTCCAGTACAACTACATCTCTCCTCAAGTAAAACAAACAAGTCGAAAGAAACAAGTAGAAAGTGCAGTTCTTAAATCATAAACTAAAACAGGCTAGTGGAAAAAGAGCTTTTTTTTATTTTGGCACAATGTTTAATGGATTATATGCCGGAAAACAAGATGTTTGGAAGAAAAAATCTTCCATAACATCAAGCCATCCGAAAGTACTTTATAGCCAGTGACTGTAGCTGTGTAATGTCTGTGGTAATGTAGGAAATGCCACTGTCAATTTGTATACTGTATGTTCCCACTAACAGCAATGTGATGATATTTTGTGTTGTATGAGGTGCTAAATACTGACCAAGATGTGAGGTATACTTCCCTTGCTCCTATTTGAAATAGAGCCACAGGATCTTTTACAACCACTTAAGAGGACAGGTGGGCCCTTAGTTTATTCTAATCCGATGGGTACCAATCTGTCAATGTTACACAGCAGCGTCAGACTTGGTTTTTGACCTGAAATCTTTAGTGTGGTACTCAAACTCAGGACCTTATGACTGAGAGGGGCCATTGAAACCACCAACTGAGTCAAAGCTTACACTGTAACATTTTCCAAAAGGTGTTCAAAAAATGACTGCACTATGAGATACTTAAAAGATAAGAGTCTGTGCTGTTGGGGGTGGTATAATTGCATGGATAGAGGATTGGCTAAGTAATAGAAGACAGAGTGTTGTGATAAAGAGGGCATTTCCAGGATAGACCAATCTGTAATTAGTGGAGTGCCACAGGGACCAACGCTGGGGCCACAGCTATTTACAATATGTATTAATGTGTTGGATGAGGAAAATGAATGCACTGTAGCCAAGTTTGCGGCTGATACAAAAGTAGGTGAGAAGGCAAGTGGTGAGGATGACACAAAGAGTCTACAGAGGGATATAGACAAATTAAGTGAGTAGGCTAAAACTTGGCAGATGGAATGTAATGTGGGGAAATGTGAGGTTATGCACTTTGGCAGGATGAATAGAAAAGCTGAATATTATATAAATGGGGACCAACTGTGGCAGCACAGAGGAATCTGGAGTCATGTAGTCATACAGTCATAGAGATGTGCAGCACGGAAACAGATCTT
This sequence comes from Ginglymostoma cirratum, assembly GCA_024137785.1. Taxonomy (NCBI): domain Eukaryota; kingdom Metazoa; phylum Chordata; class Chondrichthyes; order Orectolobiformes; family Ginglymostomatidae; genus Ginglymostoma; species Ginglymostoma cirratum. The sequence continues at coordinate 30,248,818 of JAHRHZ010000049.1, forward strand.
TTGGTCCAACTTGTCCATGCTGACCAGATATCCTAAACTGACCAAGTCTCATTTACGAGTATTTGTCACATATCCCTTCATATTTATGTACCCACCCAGATGCCTTTTAAATACTGTACTTGTACCAGCCTTCCCTACCTCCTCTGGTAGCTCATTCCATACACGCACTACTCCCTGTGTGAAAAAGTTTCCCCTTAGGTCCCTTTTGAATCTTTCCCCTCTCACCTTAAACTTATGCTGTCTAGTTTCAGACTCCCCCTACCCTGGGGAAAAGACCTTGACTATTAATATTCACCTAGGCTATGCCCCTCATGAATTTATAAGAAACTTCTATAAGGTCACCCCTCAGCCTCTGACGCTCCAGGGAAAATAGCCCCAGCCTATTCAGTCTCTCCCTATAGCTCAAACTCTTCAATCCTGGAAATATCCTTTAAAATATTTTCTGAACCCTTTCAAGTTTCATAACATCAGTCTTCCAAAAGTTCTCTAACCAATGTCCTATACAACCACAACATAGCCTCTCAACTCCCATACTCAATGCATTGACCAATAGAGGCAAGCATACCAAAGGCCTTCTTCACTGTCCTGTCTACCTGTGACTCTGCATTCAACGAACTATGAACCTGCATCCCCAGATCTCTTTGTTCAGCAACTCTCACCGAGACCTTACCATTAAGTGTATAGTTCCTGCCCTGACTTGCCCTACGAAAATGCAATGCTTGACATTTATCTAAATTAACCTCCATCTGCCACTCCTCATTAGCCCATCTGATCAAGGTCCCATTGTACTCTGAGGTAACCTTCTTTGCTGTCCACTGCATCTCTAATTTTGGTGTCATCTGCAAACTTACTAACCATACCTCCTATGTTCACATCAAAATCATTTACATAAAAAGCTGAAGCAGTGGACCCAGCACCGATCCTTATGGCACACCGCTGGTCACAGGCCTCCAGTCTGAAAAGCAACCCTCCACCGTCAACCTCTGTCTCCAACCTTCGAGCCAATGTTGCATCCAAATCACTAGTTCTCCCTGTATTCGATGTGATCTAACTTTGCTAAGCAGCCTACAGTGTGGAACCTTGTAGAATACCTTATTGAAGTCCATATAAACAATGTCCACCACTTTGCTGTCATCAATCATCTTCGTCACTTCTTCAAAAAACTCAATCAAGTTTGTGAGTCACGATTTCCCATGCACAAGCTCATGTTAACTATCCCTCCAACAACCTACCCACCACTGATGTCAGGCTCACTGGTCTATGGTTCCCTGGCTTTACTTTACCACCTTTCTTCAATAATGGCACCACATTATCCAACCTCCAGTGTGCCGGCATCTCCCCTTGTGGTTTTCGATGACACAAATCTGTCCTCATGCACGAATTGCAAACCTTCAAGGTTAGCAGGCAATAAGGAAAGCGAATAGAATGTTGGCCTTTGTTTCAAAGGGAATGGAGTGTAAAAACAGGGAGGTTTTGCTAAAGCTATACAAAATACTAGTCAGATCACAGCTGAAATATTGTAGACAGTTTTGAGACTCTTATCTGAGGATACTTGCATTGGAGGCGGTCCAGGTTTGGAGGGATTTTCTTATGAGGAGAAGTTGAATGAGTTGGGCCTATACTTGTTGGAATTTAGAAGAATAAGGGCAACCTTATTGAAACATCACATTATCAGGGGTTTATAAATAATGCATAAAATAATGTCTCAACAATATCATACTCAACTCAAGAGTTTTGACAATGTGATAGGATTAATAGTTTATAGGTGCAGATGCTTTTGGAAAATATTTTTTCAGACTCAAACTAGCAGCTCAAAATACAAATGACCTTCCCTCTGCCCTGCATGTTCTCCTCCCTGCTCCACTTCCTTCACAAAAAGGCAGTAATACAGGTCGAATACATTGAGGTTTATATATAACATCTTCTGGGTACGATAAGCTTAAAAGTGTACACCACAATGTGATATTGCATTCCATGGTGGTGGGTGTCACAAGATTCTCCACCCACCACCATGGCTCTGTTCAAGTTTTGTCGCCCTCGTAGATTCATCCTCTGGGTGTTGAGTCTACATGTAGCTGTGTTCTACCTTCCCAGGGCATTCATCTTCAACGAGATTCACACATTCGCTGTCGACTCCAGTCATTTCCCTTTAATGATTACGCTGTGATTCAATTTATAAAGTTCCAGAAACAATTCATACCCATAGTGATGCTGACAAATTAATTTATTGAATTTGCCTGTTAAGTTTGGTTTGTGTGTTACCAAGTCACTGTAATTAGTTATCACTGAAGCTTTCTAATTTCAAACAGTTTAAAGCAGGGATCTGAGACTGACACCTCTATTAGACAATGAAATCCAAATTTGTAAGTAATGGCAATGCAAACAATTTCTCAAGCGAATACCTGCAAGTTGGGCTATGATGAAATCACTCCAATGCACAAAAATCAATCTACAAAATTTTGTTACAAAATTTAGCTGTTAAACTTGCAATGGGAAGATGCTAAATTCCTGTTGGGCGTTTCAAAATTACACTGAAGACTGAATGAGTAGGAATTGCAATAAGATAGGGAAAATACACATACTTGCCTCTGGGTGTGTAAGCCTTTATCTGTGAACATCAATCGTATTTCAGCACACATTCTTGGATTCCAGTTCTGGGCTGAATTTTGTAAAAGTCCATGGGAAACTTATAAAGATCCAGAGTCTTGTATGCATGGAACCTGTACTCAATGTGTTCTATTCAAAGAAATGAGAGATACCAACTCTTTTAAAGGAGAGGAAAAACCACAGCATATTTATCGAAAACATGACAGAATGTGTGTGAATCAGAAAATCTTCTGGTACTCAATTGCCATTCAAACATGAAGATTTTGAAACTGATCTCAGCACTTATCTTGTCTTGGCAGGTGGCCTGTGGACCCTCTGAATTTCCTGCCAATTTCAGGAATAGAAAATGGTATAAAGTTGGCTAGTGCCTTTTAAGGGACACAGGGGAATTAAAACATTCTGGGACTTATTGCTCTTGCAGTGGATGGGTTTTGAACTGACACCAAAATTCAAAGTCACAGATATCACAGTCATAGATATCAGGTAAACTCAGCTGCCACCTTGGCCTGGATAAGATTCTCCACACTGCAGTGTGATGCATAAATTAGTGAAGGAAAAACGTAAGCTAGGTTATGACCATATAGGTTTGGTTGGGGGGGAGGTAGGGGGTTGCAGAATTGGGATGTGGTTCTAGGTAGCAGTGGGTGGGCCAATGGTAGGGACCCCAAAGGTGAGGGATCCTTCAGTGTTTCAACAGATGTCCCAATCACTCAACTGGCAGAAGTGAGGGCACAATTATAGCTCAGGTACATAAACCCTGTTTGGTACCTTCAGCAGCTCACTGGAGGATAAGCTGACATTCATGTTAATTTGGTCTTAACATTCCTAAATGAATGATAACATGACTGATTTTTTCTGAAATAAATAAAAAAAACTTCATTATCTCAAGAAAAAAATTTGTACGAACATCCTTACCATTTGTTTCTTTTAGCATTTTCACCACCCCTCCAATTTTGTAAGTTGGTAGAGTCCCCCAGCAAACCTCTGAAAAAATCTTGGCTTGCTATAGTCAATTCCATGGGGAAATTTGCAAATTATAACATCATCATTTCTGGGTAAATGTTTCCTTAATTTCATTGAACTGTCCTTCCTAAATTTGCTCTTGATACTGGGAATTATAGAAACTGGGAATTCAAATTTGATTTATCCCAATATTCTGAATTTACCTCTTTGAAAATCTTAAGATAATGACCATTGAGACTTTAAAGCCAAACTGCAACAGTTTGCTGATTCTTTTCCTAGTGACTGTTCCAGGAACCCCTGTTGCGTAACAGATCCCAATGAAATCCTGGGGAGCAAAATGTCACACCCCTTATGATGATACAGAATATCTTGCAATAATATCTCACAAAAGGATATAAATTGATAGCCAGCAGCACCAAACCATAAATAATAATGTTGCTGCCTTTGAGATGTACTCTTTATTGTGTTGCACTTAGCACAATGGTAGTGACTATTCTGCGGTAGAAACTGAAAGTCTATCACATGCTGACTGTAGTCTGATGGAATGTTACACGGACTGACATGGATCAGGCTACAGGTGACAATTTACTGGGAGGAACAGACAGTACAGACTGAAAATATCTGGAAACCTTCAGCAATGTCATTTCGTAACCATTTAATACATATCTTGTCAACATCAGATCATGTGATTTTTGGTAAACTTTAGCTGGCTTAAGACAACATCAATTGTGCAGCGCTTATGCTCCTTGAAGAAATCTATGTAATAGGAGACATGGCAATCCTCAGAGGATGGGCAATTGCTGTAAGATGCCACTTGATTTAGTGACCCCTGACAACGTGTTAATATTTCCCAGGAGAAATTGGCCAGGCTTCCTAAGTCATGACGAATGATGCTGTCATATACTGTCCCTTCCCGCTGGTTAATAGTTCCTCCCAAAGGGAGCTTGGATGAAGATGGATAGTATGTTCCCAATGGATCTGAAGTACTGGCACACTATCAAATAAAACAAAACTCATTTCACAATTCATTCCAGTGATTTTCCAAAAGGATTCGGTCACATTATAATTACAGTGAGATCAATCTGTCAACACAAAATAGACAGTTGCTTATTGTGTCCGCTTTACCTTTTTCAGTGGAGACTAATTCTCCGATGTCTGAAGTAACCATTCTGAGTTTCAGTTTTTTAAAAAAAAACAAATTGATAGTTAACCATGGCAGAAGAAAGAAAATTAAACATTCTTGTCCCAAGTGTTTCTAATTAAAAGATTAAGGTCTGCTTTTTGTCATTATTTTCCTACATGTGGGGAATGAACCTCAGAAATTTAACACAATCCTGGATCAACCTTTCTTCTTGTTTTTCACTCCTTCTCCATTTTCAAACACTTACATTATTCCATTGCAAAAATTATTGTTCTGTAAATGAAAGAAATTCAAAAGCCAATGGGTTAACTTGTCTGCCTTATTACCTCATTTTTCACTGATGTTGACAGGGCAGCTGCTTATTGCAACAGGACACACCAGGAGATACTAAACTGCCAGGAACAGACTATGAAAACAGAAAGTAAATAGACAATAACAGATTAATAAGGGTCTGTTTGAGAAATACAAACACAATGTTTGCACCTGGGCAGCTTGCAGTTATATTTATCATCTCTAGGTGAAGGGTTTGTTTTGCATATATATATCTTCATCAGCAGTAGATGAACAAAAGTAGGCCAATTTGGATTTAAACATAGTTTGATTTACCTCAGGCAACGTCCCCATGTCATTCGTGAGACAAATCTGCAATTAAAGTAAAAATCTTATGTTTTTCTTTAATGGAGGTAGCCCAAGGTTATTGGCTTTGAGTCTTGCTAAAATTAGAACCTAAATGATCTCCTTACAGTGGTGTTTTAACTGTTCTGTAATAATTGCAATGTTTTTCCTGTCTCATTCACAACTATTTAGTTCTGCCCAGTCCTCCTCTGCCTGGGAAAAGGACTGTGAGCCTCAATGGTGATGGGTGCCTTTGCTCTTCTGTGGACCAGCAAACATTTTCATGTGATGAAGAAAACAGACTCAATGAGGTCCAATGACTGTCACCACATATTCTTGCTTTTGTGCTTTTCAGTTTATTCTTTCCAGAACTGTAGTGGTCTCCACCCCTTTTCTAAGAATCAAAGTTGCAGTTAGATTTGAACAAAATGCAATCAGGTTAATTTGATTTACAGATTAAAGGACTAATGCTACAACACATCATCACAAGGTAACATAAAGGCTCATCAAGGGGTTTGATTGCTGTGTTCTCCTAAAGGCAGCTGCTATTGGGTTAATACCAGGGGAAGTTATCATTGGATGATAATTTCTCATTTAAGGAACTGAATTGGCAGCGAAGCTAAAACAAAAATTCATGGACTTTTCTACTACCCACTTAAATAGAGTGAAGGTGAGAAGGTGAGAAGGTGAGAAGGTGAGAAGGTGAGAAGGTGAGAAGGTGAGAAGGTGAGAAGGTGAGAAGGTGCTCATTCTCCGCTTTTAAATGTCCCTTACCATCAAATTCATCACGGAGAAAGGTAGTAGTTTCTACCCAACTTATCCCAAAGTGAAGGAAAAGGAATTACAGGCATCATGGGAGACAACTAACAACACAGAGAAGCAGCTTTGAAGAAGAGTTGTATGGGACTTGAAACATTAACTCTGTTTCTGTCTCCACAGATGCTCCTTGGCCTGCTGAGTTTTCCGGTATTTCCAGTTTTTATTTCTGACCTCTAGCATCAGGTTCAAAATGAATCAAACAGACTGAGGGAATGCTGGCTCTTTTCTCTAGACATCACACTGTGTTCAGCTTTGGGCAGTGAATGTCAGGAGAGACATTATGGCTTTTAAGGGTAAATTGCAGGTAATGGTATTTTTTAAATCATCTGCTGTCTTGTCCTTCTCGATGACTGACAGAAGTTGTTGGTTTGCAAGATGCTGTTGTAAAAGCCTTTGTCAGTTTTTACTTTGCATCCTTAGATAGTACACACTGCTGCCAGTAGAGGAAGTAAATGTTGAAGATAGTAAATGTGGTGTTAACGAAATAGAACACCTCCAAAAAAGAGTTAATTGACTCAGAATGTTAACTCTATTTCTGTCTCTGTAGATGCTGCCAGAACTGTTGAGTTTCTCCATTACTTCCAATTTTTGTTTCTCACCTCCAGTGTCTACAGTATTTTGCTTTTTATTATAACAAGTTGGAGAAATTTGCTGAGAATATGAGTCCACAGCTGAAGTGGCAAACAACACTCCAGCTGAAGGAGGAGCGAAGAGAAGAAAGTTTGCAAAGAAGATAACTGGTGGTATAGTCAAAAAATGCCACAGGGGTGTTAAAAATGATTCAGATATCAATACATGAAGATAGGGGATCCTGTGAAGAATGATGCTAATAATAGGGCAAGAAGGAAATACAATAGCATAGAACGTCAGCAGTGAAAAATTGATTTTTTTTTTTCCTAATATTGCGTTTGGAAGGATTGAAAGGAGATCATTGGAATAATCTATTCTGGAGGTAACAAAGACATAAATAAGGAGATCAGCATCAGTGAGGGAAAGAAGGTGATGATGTAATTGTGGAGAAGGCTTTCAGATCAGTTTGTTGATGTTTAATTTGACCCTAACATGAGCTTCTGAACACAGACTGTTACAGTTATCACAGACATAACTAAGACTGTTTATTCCATATCTATAACATCACCAACTTTATCCCTGCCTCAGCTCATCTGTAGCTGAAGTTCTCATTAATGCCTTTATTACCTTGAGACCTGATCATTCCAAAGCAGTCTTTTAATAGTTCTTTTACACTTATCTTCAGAAATCTTGAAGTCACCCAGAACTTTGTTATTTGTACTTTCTCAGTCTCCTTCACCCAGTAACCCTGTTGCTCGTTGGCTGACACCAGCCCCTGATTTTAAAATTCTCAATCTTGTTTTCAAATTTCTTCATGATTTCACCCTTCTGTATCACTAATCTTCTCCAGCTTTGCAACCCTCTGAGATTCTTAAGTCTGATTAATTCTGGCCATTTCAGCATCTCCAGTGTTCAATATTCCATAATTGTTGACTGTCTGCTCAACTGCCTAGATCTTAAGCTCAGGAATTCCCTCCATAATCCTTTCTGCCTCTACCTGTCTTTCTTCCTCAAAGACACTTCTTAAAACCTAGGTCTTTGGATAACTGCTGTAATACAATTAGCATTAGAATTCTATGATATTTACATGAGTACAATGGTGAGTGTACGAGTTGCCACGTACAGCACCATCCTCGGTACAAAGATCCCTAGGTACAGCTTTTTCAGTTATAGTTCTTGCCTTATGTGGCTTGGTATCTCATTTAGCTTCACATCAGTCCTATAAAATGCCTTGGGATATTTTATTACTTTAAAATCTCTATGCAAATATGTTGATGTTGACCCTCTGCACTCTTTTTGTGTGGATCATTGAGCTAGTAATTAATTGTCCACAAACCAACTTCTTATCATGCCACTGACAGATATTTTAAAACTTAACTTGGACATTTGCCTATTTTGAGAACCTGCTTCAATCCAATATATGATTCTGGTCAGTGATCACATGCTGTACTAATTGGGCAGGGATCTCGCGGTAGTAAAAACAGAAAATGCTAGGAGTTAGGCAGCACCCGCGGAGATAGGAACAGTTAATGTTTCAGGTCAATGGCCTGACGATGCTCATCAATGCTCTTGACGATGTGATTCTTAGCCCACTTCCCAGTTCCTGCTCAAATATTCCACACCGGACATTGACCCTGGCAGCAGAAAATATATACTTATATCTGTTACTCATTTCTTATTATCATTCTAGTGGTTGCCAGGCCTATCGTAAATTCTGCCTTCACATTACAAAATACTCCCTCCATAAATAAATATAACCCAACATCAATTATAATCTGAGATAACAAGGTGTGGAGCTGGATGAACACAGCAGGCCAAGCAGCATCAGAGGAGCAGGAACGTTTTGGGTCTAGACCCTTCTTCAGAAATGGGGGAGGGGAAGGGGGTTCTGAATTCAATGAGAGAGAGAGAGGGAGACGAATAGAAGATGGATGGTGGAGAGGAGACAGACAAGTCAAAGAAGCGGGGATGGAGTCAGTAAAGGTGAGTGTAGGTGGGGTGTTAGGGAGGGGATAGGTCAGTCCAGGGAGGATGGACAGGTCAAGGGGGTGGGGTGAAGCTAGTAGGTGGGGGTGGGGTTGAGGTGGGAGGAGTGGATAGTTGGGAGTACAGGTTAGGGAGGCGGGGACAAGCTGGGCTGGTTTTGGGATGCGGTCAGGGGAGGGGAGATTTTGAAGCTTGTGAAGTCCACATTGATACCATTGGGCTGCAGGGTTCCCAAGCGGAGTATGAGTTGCTGTTCCTGCGACCTTCAGGTGGCATTGTTATGGCACTGCCAGAGGCCCAGGATGGACATGTCGTCTGAGGAATGGGAGGGTGAGTTGAAATGGTTCTTGATTGGGAGGTGCAGTTGTTTGTTGCGAACTGAGCGTAGGTGTTCTGCAAAGCGGTCCCCAAGCGTCCGTTTGGTTTCCCCGATGTAGAGGAGGCCACAGCGGATGCAGTATACCACATTGGCAGATGTGTAGGTGAACATCTGCTTGATGTGGAAAGTCTTCTTAGGGCCTGGGATGGGGGTGAGGGTCCTGCAGTGCCACAATGATGCCACGTGAAGGTTGCAGGAATAGCACCTCATATTCTGCTTGGGAACCCTGCAGCCCAATGGTATCAATGTGGACTTCACAAGCTTCAAAATCTCCCCTCCCCTGACCGCATCCCAAAACCAGCCCAGCTTGTCCCCGCCTCCCTAACCTGTCCTCCCAACTATCCACTCCTCCCACCCCCACCTCCTACCTACTAGCTTCAGCCCCCTTGACCTGTCCGTCCTCCCTGGACTGACCTATCCCCTCCCTAACACCCCACCTACACTCACCTTTACTGGCTCCATCCCCGCCTCTTTGACTTGTCTGTCTTCTCTCCACCTATCTTCTCCTCTATCCGCCTCCCCCACTCTCTCCTATTGAATTCAGAACCCCCTTCCCCTCCCCCATTTCTGAAGGAGGGTCTAGGCCCAAAACATCAGCTTTCCTGCTCCTCTGATGCTGCTTGGCCTGCTGCGCTCATCCAGCTCTACACCTTGTTATTTCAGATTTTCCAGCATCTGCAGTTCTTACTATCTCTGAAACAATTATGATTATGTAGATTCTTGACTAGAGGTCAAGTTAACATTTACGGTGCCCCAAAGTTAATCAGACTTCTTGAACTAGCCAAAGCAAACGATCTAGAATTGAGCTTTCATGAGGTTAGTCACATTGCTCAGTAATGAAGCTGTCCAATGTAGAAAATGCGTGTGTTCTTTCTGAAACATTGTGAATTGTTGGCCTTGATTAGCCATTAAATATTTCCTTCCACACTAACCCTTGGGATGAAGTTACTGCAAGTTCTCCAAAAGTTGAAAGATTCCCTTGTCTCGTCTGTCATCGGACTTTTTGTTCTGGCTCTTGTAACTCTTGTTACTTGTTGAATAAGTAAACCCGTAAGGTTAAAGAATGAATACGTTGTTTTATTATGAAGTTGATTTTAGGTTGAGGATGTTAAAATTGGGAATGTTTTTTAAAAAAATCCTGATTATTTCGTCTACAGTACTGTCAGGAAAAAATTTCAGATATTTTTACTGACTATAATGAAACTTTCTGGAGAATCATGGGGATCAGAGCAGGGATCAACTGTTTACAAAGGGACAAAATGTACAGTAATTAAATTTGCTGCTGACAGTTCTGACCAAGGTTGGAAGGGTGCAATGATCCATTCCTCCACTCTTCACAACAAATTCTAAATTGAACTATATTAATGATATGGCCGATAACATAGCTCTCAGACTGAATCTGGTTTCATATTAGTAACAAATCGGCAAGGTTTCTTCAGTCAACAAAGAATACGAGGTTATTGCAAATAAAATGTATTTAACCATGCAAAAAGTATTTACAAATTCCCATGGAAGGTTTCTTTCCAGAAAGCGCAAGGAATCTCACGAAGCCATCATCCCAAACCAAGCTCATTAACCCAGCACCATGCCCCTACAGTGCTCCTTCCATCCGATGCTAGTTTGATTTCCCCCACTTGCTCAGAGGAGCAATGAGCCAGCTTGAGTCACCCAGATGTTCATGTTAGAAATTCTCACCATCTAGTTTCTGTCCAATGGTTGAAAGAATGAGAGTCTGCATATGAATGACGTGAGATTAGGTAGTAATGGGTGTTATAATGAATGATAATCCCTGTTGATAAGTCCCTTGCCTCTCATTAACAAGAATCTCATTTTGAGATCTTGGACTTAGAAATTGTGACTTTTTGGTTTTGATATCAAGAAAGCCTTCCTCACCATTTCACCTGATTTTTTTCCCAAAGTTCTTGCCATGGCCACGTTGTTCAGGGCCTGAGGAGATTCCATCCATGTATTACCAAGCATTGGCTCCTACAGCACAAATTGCAGATTAGAAAACGGGGCTCATCGCAGATATAAAGGGCCTGCAAATAGACATGAATTCACTAAGTGATCTCTCGTTTACCAAATGTTTACCCATTTAATGTGGGTAAATATGAACTTGTCCACTTTTGGCAGACAAGTTAGAAAAGCGGTACATTATTTAAAGGGAGAACAGTTGAAGAATATGGTGGTAATTGGCAATCTGGGTGTACTGATACATAGGACCATAAGATATTGGAGCAGAATTAGGGCATTTGGCCCATCGAGTCTGCTCTGCCATTCCATCATAGCTGATATGTTTCTCAACCCCCATTCTCCTGCCTTGTCCCCATAACCTTGATCCCCTTAATCAAGGTCACTAATCAAGGTAAAGGTGAAAAGGTAACAATTATTGAAGATATAGCAAGTGATTAGAAAGGCAAATGGAAGGTTAATGATTACTGCAAGGGGAATGGAAGATTAAAGATTGTAAATTTTACAGCAGCTGTACAGGACATCTGAGAATTCATCTAGAGTACAGTGTACACTCTAGTCCACCTATTTGAAACAGGATATAAACTCACTCAAAGCAATTCAGAGAAGGTTCACTCAACTCATTCCTGGAAAAGGCCTTATTTTATAATGAAAGATTGAGCAGATTTGACTTATCCCCATTGGAGTTTAGAAGAATGTGAGATAATCTTATGGAAACAAAAGATTCTGACAGGCTGCGATAGTTTGGATACCAGGAGGATGGCTCGTCTTATGGAGACACTAGTAGTTGAGGACACAGTTTAAGAATAAGAGATTTCCCTTTTAAGATGGAAATAATTTCTCTCAGACCAGCATTACTCTTTGGAATTCTCTTCCCTGGAGAGCACTGGAGGCTGCGACATTGGATTTCTTCAAAGCTGAGTTAACAGATTTTTGATTAACAAGGGAGCCAAAAGTTATGAGCGTCAGAGACGAAGTGGAATTGAGGCCCAATGGAGGAGAAGGCTTGAAGGGCTAAATGCCCTACTCTGGCTTCTAATTCCGGTTTTTCTATGTTTCTCTGTTCACTTTTCCTTCTATTTGCATAATATTCCCTGGGGCTGGATTTTATGGGGTGCCACATTCCCCGCCCTGACAGACTGTGAATTATTGGTCATCACCCCACCCACCCAAAAAACAGTCCTGTGGCCATTTGGGAGCTGCCTTAATTCCCAGTAGTACTGGACCAGTAAAAGACCAGTATATGGGAATTGGGACAGGCAATTAATAAAACCGTTTCAGAGTGGGACTTCCATTCCACTCTGGAAGGAAGTCTGGCCTGAGATTGCCAGCAGTTCCTTAGTCCGACCAGCTGCTGTTGCAAGTGAAGGTCGCTCCTAGACTATGGGCTGTTCCTGAGCAGAAGTGATGGAAGCCAGACACGAAGGTATATCTGGATGGTCCTTACTGGCAGACTCTAGGGAGTGGGGATGGGCAGTCAGGTTTGAGAGGCCAGCGGGGGGAGCATTAATGGCATTCATTATCTGAAGAGTGGCAGTGCTTCTGATGCAGGGGTCCCCTGAAAAGAGGTAGACTGCTACCATGCCACGCTACTTGCTTGACAGCAGCCAGTGTAACAAAAGATGCCCGGCTACCTCCCTGGCCTATATCGCTTCTACTTCTGCTCCACGTAAAATAGTGATGGAGATGGAGTGAAACCCTCAAGTGACCATTAATTGGTCACCTGTGGGCATCAACAGGCCTAAGGGTAGATAGGCTGCCTTCCCTCCCTGCCTTATTATGGAGGGCAGGTTGGGGATGGATTGGAAAGTGCTGAGAAGATCTCCTACTTTCAAATACATCATGAGGGAATCATGACCACCAGGACACCGAAACATAGTATCGTATTCATTTGACATTATTACATCTTGAAGACAATAAATAAAAATAACTGAAACCAAACAAGACAAAATTAATCTATGTAAGTGTAATTTTCTTTCTATTTCAAAACAAAAATCTTTGCCAGATCTATTTCAAGGAGCATTTAATGCTCTTTGATTCATTGCCTTCCTCTGCTTTTACTATAATACAATTTTTTGAAAATGTTCTTTCCCTTGGTGTTCTAGGGATCATTGTGCCTGTTCTGTGTGTGGAAAATCTGGAATAAATTTAGTCTTGGGATCTTCTGCATCTAATTTCTCCCACAGATGGCAGCTGACAATTTCCTGATGTGCACTGTACCGCCTGAAATAAGCTTTCAGCAAATCAGAATCCTTGTTGTTTGCAGCATTGAAACTAGTCAGCAAATGGGCAAAGATTACATAGCTGATACATTGTATCAGAGATAAAAGGTACTGCAGATGCTGGAGAATCCGAGTTAACAAGGTGTGGGGCTGGATGAACACAGCAGGCCAAGCAGCATCATAGGAGCAGGAAAGCTTGACGTTTCGGGCCTAGACCCTTCATCAGAAATGCTTTTTTTTTCTTTCTCTCTATCGCATTTCTGATGAAGGGTCTAGGCCCGAAACGTCAAGCTTTCCTGCTCCTGTGATGCTGCTTGGCCTGCTGTGTTCATCCAGCCCCACACCTTGTTATAGCTGATACATCCCCAGTTGTTCAGGTTCTTGAGCGACATATATGGGTTGTCTTATAGGGGATCTCTAATAAAAGGTAACAGTTTCATAAATTGAATTTATGGGAGGACTGCAGTGCCACCAGGTTGCAGACATGTCTGTTGGATAAGACCATATGAAATATGAGCAGAAATAGGCCATCCAGTTTGCCTCATCATTCATTGAGATCATGGCTGAGCCGATTCTCCATTCATTGAGATCATGGCTGATATGATAATCCTCACTTCACTTTCCCATCTTTACCCTTGATTCCTGTGCTGATTTAAAAATTTGTCTACTTCAAGCTTGGCTGTACTCAATGACCTCAACGGCCATCTGTGGTAAACAGTTCCACAGGTTCACTACTCTCGACTCATCTCTGTCTTAAATGTGTGACCCCTTATTTTGAGAAAATGCCCTCTGGTTCTAGACTCTCCCAGAAGGGGAAACTGCCTTTCCACATCTACTCTGAAAAGTCTCCTCAGAATGTTGTATGTTTCAATAAGGTCACGCGTCCAAAGAGTACAGGCCCAGTCTACTCAACGTCTCCCCATAAGACATACTTGGTATCAATCTAGCGAACATTTTCTGGACTGCCTCCAATGCTAGAATTGCTTTCCTCAGATAAGGAGTCTAAAATTGTTCATAGTGTTCCAGCTGTGGTCTAACTAATGCCTTGCATAATTTTAGCAAAACCTTCCTAATTTGAACTCCATTCCCTTTTGAAATAAAGGCCACAATTGAATTGAATTGAATTGAATTGAATTGAATTGAACTGAATTGAATTATTTTCATTTGCCTTCCCCATTACCCACTGAACTTGGATGCTAGTCTTTTTGTGTTCCATACACCAGGACTCCGAAATACCTCTGTTCTATAGCTTTCTGCAGTCTTTCTCAATTTCAATAGTATTCAGCTCCTGTATTCTTCCTACCAAAGTTCATAACCTCACATTTGCCCACATTAAAATCCATCTGCAAAGTCTATGACCACTTATTTAATCAGTCTATATCTCTCTTTAGACTCTTCATGTCATCCCTATTACATGCCTTCCCACTTATTTTTGTGTCATCCACAAACTTGGCGGTAGTACATACACTTTCCTCATCAAAGTCATTAATATATATTGTAAATAACTGTGGCCCCAGAACTGATCCACATGGCACACCACTAGTTACAGTTTTCCATCCTGAAAATTTCTCCCTTACTCCAATTCTCTTTTGTTCATTAGTGAATCCTCTATTCATACTACCCCTAACACCATGGGCTCTTAAAATATCACACGTTAGGTGTTTAATAACTTATCAATAGCCTTGTGAAAATCCAAATATATTACATCCACAGCTTCCCCTTTATCGATCCTGCTTTTTACCTCTTCAAAGAATTCTAGTAAATTTGGCAGGCATTATGTTGCTTTCATAAAGTCTTTGCTTAATCATATTACATGTTTCTAAATACTGTGCAATTACAACCTTTATAATAAACTCTATTTTTCCAATAACAGTTAATTAGTCTTAGTTACTTGTTTTTTGCCTCTTTCCCTTTTTAACTAAAGGTGTACATTGGCAATTTTCCTATCCTCTGAGACTTTTCCAGAATCTAAGGATCCCCAGAAGGTTCCTATCAGTGCATCCACTATCTATGTAGCTACTTCCTTTAATATCCTTGGATGCATCACTGCAGATCCAGGGGAATTGGTATGCTTTAGACCCATTTGCTTCAATAGCCCTTTTTCTCTACTGATAGTTATTGTATTTATTTCTCCTCCTCCTTTTGCCCCTTGTATATTTTGTAATTTTGGAATACTGTTTGTGTTGTGGCGAGTGAGGACACATTGCTTTTTCCATTCCTACCGATTGGCATCCGCAGCTTGCCAATTTGATTCAAATGAAGTTTGATACCACATTTGGCTCAGGCCCCTCTCTGGGCCTTTGCACTTGTGTTTGCCTTTTCCCCTCTATTTCACACAAGTGTCATTTTGAACAAATTTCACCAATAAGGCTGCAGACTAAATTTTTTCAAATTTAATGTCCTGAATTTAACTTCTCCCTACATGGTTGAAATTGAGTGAGTCAGTTAAAAAGGCCAAGCTTCTCTTCCCCCGACCTCCATACCAGAGGTTATTAGGGCCTGATCTGCAATTGTAGTCAGAACTGAGCAGAGGAGCATTGACTGCTTCCCCAAGGGGCTAAACATGCCAGGAACCACCCTGTAAGCCAGAAAAGGCCCAGGCAGAAATGATTTACATTTGACTTTTCATTGTTGTCAGGATGGTAATGCTCCCCTTGGTCTCTAAAGAAAACATCCTTCCTCTTGTAATTAGAACGTCCCCATTACTCACAACCCTGAAAAACTGTCCTTACCACAGGTCAGCTCATGGATCTGCCAGAGTTCAGGTTCAAGTCTAAACAATGAATGGATATGAGGCTTGTATGTTCAAGATCACTGTGCCTTCATATTACTAGACTCCCAGGGTTCACCACCCAGTCCTGTGCATGCTGACGCTTGCCAGCTCTCCATGACTGGCCTGGAGTCTCCTCAAATTGAAGATGAATCTCCAAGACACTGTGTACGGTCCCGGTGAAAATTAATCTTCACTACACTAAAACAAAATCCTTATCTTTTTCTTTCAATATATCTCTATATGGACTTAAGAATTTTGAAAATGGAAAAATAAGGTTTGTTTGGTTGACTGTCAAGCATCATTCAATTGGGTAATGGGATTTTTTGCTCACAAAGTATCTGGGGAAAGCTGCCAGCTCCAAGGGTGATTGGGTTTTGTGACTAATGTCAAGCCAATTGGTGAAACCTTCAGGAGTACGTTTAATCATAGATGACATTCCAGTGCATGCCGCTTTAAAGTCAGCAGCTTCTTTTACTTTCAGAATTTTAATATGACAGTTGGTCCTTAGAGTTAACTGGATCACTTCTGGTATGTATAGTTGGGCAAACCCATCATTCGAAAGTGTGTGGAACAGTTAACGCGCCTTTCGAATGGGCAGTTACAATATTGTAATGTTTGTTGCCTTTGCCCTTGCTTTATATTAAATCGCTTTCCTTGCATGTTAATTTCTTTTTGAACAAGCTCTGGGGCCTGTCGGGTGATGACTGCAGATGGTGCTCTTCCTGTTCCTCTCCCACACACAGACGCATGCACAGCCACATCATTTACAACACAACAAATCCTCTTGCTCAACACCGCTGACCCGGTGACTGCAGACAGCTTAAGGGATCTGAACTCTCAGGAAAGGCTGGCAATTAACACAACTGTCAGGGACATATTAAATAAATTAGCCAATCATTTGCAGAGAAGCAGTAATCCTATGTGAAATCCTACATGAAAAGTCATACAATTGCTGTATCATTAAAGCAGCATTCTTGCAGTAAACAGTCCATTGTACGGCTAAGTGGTCAAGGGTTTAAAAGATCAAGGCTTCCAGGCAGGCAATTTCAGGAGCAGCAGTTGTAAGCGAACACGGTTATTTTCAGGAAGTTGGGAAGAAACAATGAGAGGAATTTTACTCTAACTTCGACATACACCAAACTTCCAACAATAATGGGATGATTCCATTCAAGAGCAAGACGTGACCATAGTTGAGTTCTGCAAGCTGTGCTACAGTTTAAATAACTCTCGTTCCCTTGAAGCATACCACATGCGGCCAGGACTCCATCCGAGAGTGGTCAGTGTCAAGCCACATCCTAGCTCACTGCACAGTCAGTTTACACTGAGGTGACATGTAACAGAGTCAAGTCTAACTTTCTTGGTCCTTCCCCCCTCCCGAATTCTGATTGGCCCACTATTTTTATTACCTAAAACCAGGAATGCAAGATGTGATTGGCAGCCGATGAAGCCCGAGCCTGAGATGCATTACACAGTTTAGAGATTGGATTCAAACAGATTATTAAATAAAGCTTAATAACCGAGAATTGCAGCTTTCACACGTGACGAGAAAATAACATTATAATTCGCAAAAAACATATTTTCATGTATTTGTTTAAAAAAAGACATGATTCTGTTGATTCTCTGAGCTGAGTGCAACAACCATGGCCATGGTTCCTGCAGGAGCAGTAATCACCTAATGGAAAACAAGTGAAGTATTGTCAAGGGACTCTACAAGAACAGTTAGCTCTTGTACTGACTATTGGGGGGAGGGGAGCTGGTAAAGCCTCGACATGCCTTAAATGGCCCAAAAAAGAAAATCACAATAAAATAAATCTTTTGTGGTTTCCTATTTTATGTATGTTACATTAGTCAGGATAAAAGATTCACAAATATATACACTTCATTCTGTCTAGACTGTAGTATTTTTTTGCATCTCTTATTTTGTTAATTACGTTGTAAGTAGAAACTGGTAAAGAACAAAGTAGCTGCACCATTTCTAGGAAGGCTTTCTTGCACTTGCTAGCGTTCAGTCTTTTCATACACTTTTACAGTTTATTCTGCTTGTTTCTTCTCTTTCTCCAACATTATTCTTACAGATCGAAACTGTCATTTTATTTCCTCTGCTCTCCTGTACACTTTGACTTCCATTTCTACAAATAAAGAATCTGTAAGCAATTACTAAGTGTTTTAACATCTGTTTTTAAGTATGTGTGATGTAGCAACACTGCTGTTCTACTGGACCCCAGACAATTGGAGGTGGAGTCCAGCTCCACATGCCAATGGCTGTGGTAATGAAAATTCATGGAAACAGAGAACATGGCTTGGAGGTTTGCCTACACAGTTAATTTAAGAATTGTCAGAATTTACTATGGGCAACACCTAAGTATTTTTTAAATTCATCTCATCTTCTGCTGTATGAATTGGCAGGGAATTAACAGACTAACAGAACAAAAATGGATACAACATCATGACCCATGCTGACTGTGTACCAGGGTGCATAAGGGAGTGATATTAAGGTCCATTAGGAATGCATTAGAATTTGAAATAGTGCCTAAGGATTGGACAAAAGCCAAACAAACACCATTGTTTTCTGAGAAGGTTGTAATGATAACTCTGGGACTGTACTAAGCAAATTCCTGGATGGTATCCCAAAGGGAAGAGCAATAAACCACCGGGAGAAATTTGAATAAATAAGAATAAAATTAGCATGGGTCATAGAAAAGAGCCCATATCTGATAAATTTACTTAACCATTTAAGGTAGATAATGGACTTAATGTTAAAGAGGAATGGGTTGATTTTATGGCCTTGAATGTCTGGCACAGAGCTACTGGGATGAACCTGGATTCAACTAGAACATTATCCTGTTCCGCTGAGGCCTAATCTCATCCCAAATCCCAAGACTGGGGACGTTTTTCTTGGGATATGGCATATCTGGCTGTCCAATATTTATTGTCCATCCCTAGTTGCCCTTGAGAGGGTGATGGTGACCTGCCTTCTTGAACTGCTGCAGTCCACTGTAGGTTGACCCACAATGCCCTTAGAGAGGGGATTCAAGGATTTTGACTCAGTAATACTGAAGGAATGGTGATATATTTTCAAGTCAGGACTGTGAGTGGATTGGAGGGGAACTTGCATATGGTGTTTCCATATATCTGCTGCCTTTGACTTTCTCGATGGGAGTGGTTGTGTGTTTGGAAGGTGCTGTCCAAAGAGCCTTGGTGAATTTCTGCAGTGTATCATGTGATGGTATACACTGCTGTGTATTGGTGGTGGAAGGAGTGAACGTTTGTTGGTGTGGTGTGAATGAAGTGCTTTGTGCTGGATGGTTCAAGTTTCTTGGGAGTTGTTGGAGCTGCATTCATCTAGGCAACTGAGGAGTATTCCATCACACTCCTGACATGTGCCTAGTTGATAGTGAACAGGCTTTGGGGAGTCATGAGGTGAGTTACTTACTTCAGGATTCAAAGCCTCTGACTTGCTGTTATAGTCACAGTATGTAAATGACATAGACAATGGATTCAGACATGGCAAAGCCATACAAAGCTCAACTGGCCCTGAAAATAGGTATTAGGAAATTTGAAAATACGACTAAACTTACCTTAATTTCTGAATTACATTTAAAGTATTTTAACAAGAACTAGAACTTGAGCACTGCAACTTCATAAAGCAAAGGGTACAGGGAGCGCAGCTATATAGAGTTAGGCCACTGATCAGCCATGATCTTATTGAATGCTGGAACAGGCTCGAGGCACTGAATGGTCTACTCTTATCCCTATGTTCCTAGAATAGGGACACGTTTGGACATACAGGGCGAACTGGATAACAACTTTTGGATTTCCATGTTCAAGTGTATATGTGTGAACATGAAAACATGTGTGTGATTCAGTCCACAGTAACAGTGTGCATTGATAGCCGTACCTTTATTAATGACACAAAATCTGAGTCAATCTAAATTGAGTAATAGAAGTCATGTGGTCCTATTAAAATATTTGTCTGGCTTCATATCATTTTAATAAATGTGTTTTGCACCATTTCTGAGTCATTATGTGTGCACAGCCATTGGTTTAAATAGTTCAGCTGCAGAATATTCTCTCTGAACTATTTAGGAATGCAGCAATGCATAAATGGCCTTTTACAACAGCACTACAAATTTGTATCACAGGGTGAGGAAGGGACAAGGAAGAAACAACTTTCCCTCTGAATTTCCAGTCTACTGTCATGGTGGATTGCACACATCTGTATTTGACTATAGTTCATGCACTATCGCATAAGTGCCTTATGCCACAATATAAATAAAAAGACTCATTGAAGAAATATCCTATAAAACAAAAAGATAACATTTTATAAAGAAAATGATCTGAAAATGGAGTTTGCCATTGCATTTTATATGATTCCTATTTTTTTGGAAATGGCGAGGTCTGAAATGCAATACAGAAAATGAACCTTCCAATTCCTATTTCTGGCCCTGTTCAGACTAAAGGATGCCCAGTTACCTTTGGTGCAGCTTTCTGAATGAGCATCCAGGCCAACAGTTGCAGTGTCAGCAAATCCAAGAATCCTTGCAGCTGACAGCAGAGAGCATCAGTGCTGCAACCCTGTTTTCAAACCAAAGTGCCACATTCTGTGGTTTAAAGGTTCTTAAACCACTTTGACAGATGTTGAGAAAAGGAAAGATTGCAAGGTAAATGTGGGACAGGGTGAAAGATGGGTCACAGGCTAAGATGCCACATGGGCGAGGGGCTGGGTGGTTATGAAGTCAGGTGGATGATGTGGTAGGGAGCTAACTGAGTCAGGGGAGGGTATGGTGACAAAAGTGTGTATGGTACAGGTGTCAGGTGGGTAAGGGGTGTTACAGTGAGAGGTATGTGGCTGAGGGCTTTGGGTATTTCATGGGGTGGGATGGGGGGAGGGGCCATGTCGGTGACTGCTGGGATAGTTCTGGTCAGGGGGTTAGTCCAGGTTTATGATGGTATCTGAGTTTTGGCAGGGTCAGTGTTGACTTGGGTTTGGGGTGGGGGTCGATGATAGTTTTATAGGTAGGAGACTTTAATTTCAAACGTTTCCTGCGTAACTTATAAGGTAAGTGCCCTCCAATGTCTTTGACTCTAAATCAGAGTTGGGGACTAGTTCTAAGGTTCCAGATGTCAGTAATTGTTCATTGGGACTTCCAACTTTCCAGACAATTCCCATGCAAACAGCTCCATCAGGACTTCCGCATGCTCTGGATGTGCAAAACCAGTCTGTGCTTCAGCAACAACTATCTTGCTATTGGAAGATCTGGGACAATATACATTGAAAGAACACAAACTCATTGGTCAGAACATTTGAGTACAGGAGTTTGGACATCATGCTGTGGCATTGGTGAGGCCACATTCGGACTGTGTACAGTTATGGTCACCCTGATATAGGAAGGGTGTTATTAAACTGGAGAGGGTGTGGAAAAGATTTACAAGGGTATTGCTGGAAGCGGAGGATTTGACTTATAAGGAAAAGCTGGACAGGCTGGGACTTTTTTCCCTGGAGCATAAGAGGCTGAGGGATGACCTTTAGTTGTTTATAAACTCATGAGGGGCATAGATAAGGTGAATAGCTGAGGTCTTTTGCCCATGGGAGGGAAGTCAAAACTAGAGTGCATAGGATTAAGGTGAGGGGGAAAGACTTAAAAGGGACCTGAGGGGCAATTTTTTCACACAGAGGGTGGTGCATATTTGTAATGAAATGACAGAGGAAGTGGTAGAGGCGAATACAACTATAACATTTAAAAGACATTTGAACAATTACATGAATAAGAAAGGTTTAGAAGGATATGGGCCAAACACAGATATATGGGACTAGTTCAGTTTGCGAAACCTGGTCGGCAAGGACGAGTTGAACAGAAGGGTCTGTTTCCGTGCTACCTGACGCTATGTCTCTATAACCTGTTGAAACACAAATTCCAAATAAATTTTCAGCATCAACATTACAGCCAAGTTTCAAAATGGATATGAAATAATTCAGCATTTGCTGAAGCAACTGGCATTTCCTCTGCCTCACGCTTTCCCACTCCCTCCCTCTTGTCCATTTTTCCCAATTGGAGACTTTCAAACTAGTTAGTGCCTAGAATATGGAGTGACAGACCACTGGCATTTCAGGTAAAGGGAGAAAGCCATTAGAGGAGACACAATAAGTAAAGGAATCATTTGTTGTGATTATCAATGCCTGCAGGAGAAGGACAAAATCTGCCAGATAGCACTCCTGAGATAACAAGGGGTAGATCTGGATGAACACAGCAGGCCAAGCAGCATCAGAGGAGCAGGGAAGCTGATATTTTGGGTCTGGACCCTTCTTCAGAAATGGGGGAGGGGATTCTGAAGTAAATAGGGAGAGAGGGGGAGGTGGATGGAAAATGGATAAAGGACTAGATAGGTGGAGAGGAGACGGACAGGTCAAGGAGGCGGGGTTGGAGCCAGTAAAAGTGAGTGTAGATGGGGAGTTAGAGTGGGGGTTGGTCAGTCCAGGGTTGACAGACAGGTCAAGGAGGTGGGGATGAGGCTGGTATGTAGGAGGTGGGGTTTGAGGTGGGAGCAGCAGCTAGGTGGGAGAAAGGACAGACAGATCAGGGAGACAGGGACGAGCTGGGCTGGTTTTGGGATGCAGTAGGGGGAGGGGAGATTTTGAAGCTTGTGAAGTCCACATTGATACGATTGGGCTGTAGGATTCTCAAGCGGATTATGAGGTGCTGTTCCTGCAACCTTCGGGTGGCATCGTTATGGCACTGCAGGAGGCCCAGGATGGACATGTTGTCCAAGGATTTGGGAAGGGGAGTTGAAGTGGTTCGCGACTGGGAAGTGCAGTCGTTTGTCACAAACCAAGCGTAGGTGTTCCACAAAGCTGTCTCCAGTCTCCGCTTGATTTCCCCGATGTAGAGGAGGCCACAACGGGAACAGCGGATACAGTATACCACATTAGCAGATGTGCAGGTGAACACCTGCTTGATGTGGAAAGTCTTCTTGGGGCCTGGGATGGGGATGAGGGGGGAGGCGTAGGGGCAGGTGTAGCACTTCCTGCGGTTGCACGGAAAAGTGCCGGATGTGGTGGGGCTGCAGGGGAATGTGCAGCTGACAAGGGAGTCACAGAGAGAGTGGTCCCTTCGGAAAGCAGTTAAGGGTGGGGAGGGAAATATGTCTTTGCAAGTGGGGTCGGATTGCAGATGGCGGAAGTGCTGGAGGATGATGCGTTGGATCTGGAGGTTGGTGGGGTGGTACATGAGGACGAGGGTGATTCTGTTTTGGTTGTTATTGTGGGGACGGGGTGTGAGGGATGAATTGCAGGAAATGTGAGAGATGTGGTTGAGGGCGTTTTCGGCCACCGTGGTGGGGAATTTGTGGTCCTTGGAAAACGAGGACATCTGAGATGTCCGGAAGTGGAATGCCTCATCTCGAGAGCAGATGCAGCTGAGGTGAAGGAATTGGGAATAGGGGATGGCATTTTTGCAGGAAGGTGGGTGGGAGGAGGTGTATTCTAAGTAGCTGTGGGAGTCGATCGGCTTGAAATAGATATCGGTTTCCAGGTGGTTGCCAGAGATGGAAACAGAGAGGTCCAGGAAGGAGAGAGAAGTGTTGGAGATGGTCCAGGTGAACTTCAGGTTGGGGTGGAAGGTGTTAGTGAAGTGGATGAACTGTTCGAGCTCCTCGTGGGAGCATGAGGCGGCGCCCATACAGTCATGGATGTAACGGAGGAAGAGGTGGAGGATGGGGCCAGTGTAGCTTCGGAAGACGGATTGTTCCACGTAACCTACAAAGAGGCAGGCATAGCTTGGATAACAAGCATGGGGCTGGATGAACACAGCAGGTCAAGCAG
>JAHRHZ010000049.1:30273082-30285927 GCA_024137785.1 Ginglymostoma cirratum
CCCATGCTTGTTATCTCGGATTCTCCAGCATCTGCAGTACCTTTTATCTCTGAGGCATAGCTTGGGCCCATGCGGGTATCCATGGCTATCCCCTTTGTCTGTAGGAAGTGGGAGGAATTGAAAGAGAAGTTGTTGAGGGTGAGGACGAGTTCGGCTAAGCGGATGAGGGTGTCAGTGGAGGGGCACTGGTTGGGCCTGTGGGATAGGAAGAAGCAGAGGGCCTTTATGGTAAAGACGAGGTGTTGGGGACCAGGAAATCGGAAGTTTTGGAGGAGGTGGAGGGTGTGAGTGCAGTCACGGATGTAGGTGGGGAGGTCCTGGACCAAGGGGGAGAAAATGGAGTCGAGATAAGTGGAGATAAGTTCAGTGGGGCAGGAGCAGGCGGAGACAAAGGCGGACACTCCTGCCTATTTTGAGGATTGGAGCAGAATTCCTGCCTTGGATTTCCTCAGAGCTGTAGCCTCTCTTACACTGGACGTTTCTTGTTTCTATTCAATGGAGTGGCATGGTTCCTCAAATCTAATCAAAGGGCATCTCCTGGATGGTCTACATCACCTTTACTGCAGCTTCACCCCCTGTGCCCCTTTCATTTTGTTTACATCCTTCTTTTGATTACATTCCATTGTGACTCCTACACTAAGAATTCAACGAGGAGAAAAGAACATTTTTCTGTCTTAAGCTGCAGAAAGCATCTGATCTTAGTGCCAAAGCCCCCAAAAAAACCCTCTCTGTAACTTACCTGCTGTTCCTTCAGTTCTGGTAGTGTCCATGGATCTTGTCAGACAGGAGGACATTAATCATCTCTGGATCTCACTGTCTGTGAATGCTCTCTCTCACTGCTAGAAAGGTTTCTGTGGGCTTCTCATGGGCTGAACTGGGGACCTTTCAAATCCAACATCTGACCGCTTTAACCGCTGTGAATTATATTGGGAGACTTGTTTCAATTATTGACAAACTAAGTTTTGAAGGTGAAATGAAGGGGCTGCAGATGGATGACCATAGTTAAGTATTGGGCAAAGATCTGGCAAAGGGAATATAAGGCGGGAAAATGTGAAATTTTCTATTTAGGCAGGAAAAATAAAAATAAACGTGTTACGGAACTTGAAGATGCAAAGTGATCTGGGCGTTCTGGTGAATCATTAAAAGTTAGTGTGCAAGTGGGACCCCGAGTGGATCACAAGCTGCAATTTTGGAGTTGTAAGTTCTGAGGCAGCCGTGGGATCTGTGGAGCTCTGACCGAGTAATAATGGTTGTCTCACTCACATTGGCCTCAGCTCTTACAGTTCCCGATTCCTTCCTCTGTGCTTTTACTGAGGTGTTGCGACAATCTTCAAGCCTGAAAACTGAATCACGTTGGGCCAAAAGGTTTGGGAAGCATTGGTCCAGGACTAGAAAAGACATTACAGTCATAGAGTCATAGAGATGTACAGCACAGCAACAGACCCTTCAGCCCAACTTGTCCATGCTGAACAGTCTGATAAATCTAGTCCCATTTTCCAGCATTTCGCCCATATCTGTCTAAACCTTTCCTATTCACTCACCCATCCTTTTAAATGTTGTAATTGTACCAGCCTCCACCACTTCCTCTGGCACCTCATTCAATTTACGCACCACCCTCTGTGTGAAAAGTTGCCCCTAGGTCTCTTTATTTCTTTCCTGTCTCACAATAAATCTATGCCCTCTAGCTCTACACTCCCCCACCCTGGGGAAAAGACCTTGCCTATTTACCTTATCCATGCTCTTCATGATTTTATAAACCTCTATAAGGTCACTCCCTCAGCCTCCGACACTCCAAGGAAAGTAACCCCAGCCTATTCAGCGTCTGCCTACAACTCAAATCATGGGCATTATTCCATCACACTCCTGCCTTGTGCTTTGCAGATGGTGATAGGCTTTGTGGAGTCAGGAGGTATGTTATTCATTGCAGTATTCCTAGCCTCTGACCTGCTCTTATAACTATTGTGTTAATGTGGTGAGTCCAGTTGAGTTTCTAGGCAATAATAACATACAGGATGTTGATAGTAGGGAATTCAGTGATTGTAACACCATTGAATATCAAGGGTGGTGGTTAGATTGTCTCTTATTGGTGATGGTCATAGCCTGGCATTTGTGCGGCATGAATGTCACTTGCCACTTGTCAGCCCAAGCCTGGATATTGTCCAGATCTTGTTGCATGTGAACATGGACTGCCTCAGTATCTGAGGAGTCACGAACGGCGCTGAACATTGTGCAAACATCAACGAATATCTGACCTTATGATGGAGGGAAGATGGTTGGGCCTCAGATACTACCCTGAGGAACTCCTGCAGAGGTGTCCTCGAGCTGAGGTGATTGACATCCAACAACCACAACCATTTTCCTGTGTGTCAGATATGACTCCAACCACCGGAGAGTTTGCCCCCGATTCCCATTGATTCCAGCTTTGCTAGGGCTCCTTGATACCACACATGATCAAATGCAGACTTGATGTCAAGGGCTGGCACTCTCACCTCACCTCTGGAATTCAGCTGTTTTGTTCATGTTTGAACCAAGGCTGTAATGAAGTCAGGAGCTGAGTGACCCTGCAGAATCCAAACTGGGCGTCACTGAGCAGGTGCTGCTTGATAGCCCTGTTGATGACACCCTCCATCACTTTACTGATGATGGAGATTGGAATGAAGGGGTGGTAATTGGCCGGGTTGGATTTGTCCTGCCTTTTATGTACAAGACATACTTGGGCAATTTTCCACATTGTCAGGTAGATGCCAGTGTTGTAACTGCACTGGAACTGCTTGGCTAAGGGAGCGGCAATCTCTGGAGCACAAGTCTTCAGTACTATTGCCAGAATGTTGTCAGGACCCATAGCCTTTGCAGTATCCAGTGTCTTCAACCGTTTCTTGATATCACGTGGAGTGAATTGAATTGGCTGAAGACCGGTATCCGTGATGCTGGGGACCACTGGAGGAGGCTGGGATGGATCATCCACTCGACACTTCTGGCTGAAGATTGCTGCAAATGCTTCAGCCTTATCTTTTGCAGTGATGTGCTGGGCTCTTCCATCATTGAGGATGGGGATATTTGTGGAGCCTCCTCCTCCAGTGAGTTGTTTAATTGTCCACCACTATGCATGACTGGATGTGGCAGGACTGTAGAGCTTAGAGCTGATCCGATAGTTGTGGTACTGCTTATTGTCTATCACTTGCTGCTTTCGCTGTTTGGCACGCAAATAGTCCTGTTTGGTGGCTTCACCAGGTTGATACCTATTCTTCAGGTATGCCTGATGCTACTCCTGGCATGACCGCCTGAACTCTGCATTGAACCAGAGTTGATCCCCTGGCTTGATGGTAATAATTGAGTGGGGGATACACTGGGCCATGAGGTTACAGATTGTTTTGGAGTACAATTCTGCTGCTGTTGATGGCCCACAGCGCCTCATGGATGCCCAGTCTTGAGTTGCTAGATCTGTTCAAAGTCTGTCCCATTTAGGTGATAGTGCCACACAACACGATGGAGGTCGTTCTCAATATGAAGGCAGGACTTTGTCTCCACATGGACTGTCCGATGGTTACTCTTACCGATACTGTCATGGACAGATGTATCTACAGATGACTGGTAAGGATGAGGTTAAGTATGTTTTTCTCTCTTGTTCCCTCACCACCTGCTGCAGACCCAGTCTAGCAGCTATGTCCTGTAGGATCCGACCAGCTTGATCAGTAGTACTGCTGCCGAGGACATTGAAACCCCCCACCCACAGTATATTTTGTGCCCTTGCCATCGTCAGTGCTTCCTCTAAGTGTTGTTTAACATGGAGGAGTACTGAGTCATCAGTTGAGGGAGGACTGTATGTGGTAATCTGCAGAGCTTAGATCTAATCCATTTGTTGTGGGATCGCTTAGCTCTGTCTATCACTTGCTGCTTGCGCAATTTGGCGTGCAAGTATGCATGAGGCTTCATGGGATCTGGAGTCAATGTTGAGGAATCCAAGAACAACACCCCCTCGACTGTATACCACTGTGCCGTCCCCTCTGTTGGGTTTGTCCTGCCGATGGGACAGGACATATCCAGGGATGGTGATGGTGGTGTCTGGGACATAGTCATACGCACGGCATTTTACCGTTTAGACAATGTAAGGCTATTGCCTGACATGTCTGTCAGACAACTCTCCCAATTTTGGCATTAGTCCCCGAATGTTAGTGAGGAGGACTTTACAGGGTCGACAAGGTTCTTTCTGCTGTTGTCTTTTCCGGTGCCTAGTTCGATGCCAGGTATTCTGTCCAGTTTCAATTGTTTGAGACTTTGTAGCGATTGGTACAACTGAATGACTTGGTAGGCCATTTCAGAGGGCAACCAAGAATCGAACACATTGCTGTGGGTCTGCAGTCACCTGTAAGCCAGACCAGGTGAGGATGGCAGATTTCCTTCCCTGAAGAAGGTTAGTGAACCAGATGGATCTTTCTAACAATGATTTCATCGTCATCAGTAGATTCTTAATTTTGGAATTTTTTTAATTGAATTCAAATTCCACCCTATGCTATGGTGAGATTTGAACCTGGATCTTCGGAACATTATCTAGGTCTCTGGATTAATAATCTAGTGATAATACTACATGTGGGAAGTTATGGGTATATCAAAGAATGGGGAAATTGCAACAGAGGAAGGAATTAATGTGGGAAATGATAAACAAATAATAACAGGAAGGTACAGAGAATGCAGATCTAAGAGCACATCTGACCTCATTGTGAAAGCACCCCTGAATAACAGTCACCGTAATATGATTGAATTTTGCATACAATTCAAGGGAGAGAAGTGTAAGCCTGAGATTACTAAATTCAATTTAACAAGGACAATAATGAGAACATGAAGACAGAGCTAGCAAAAGTGAACTGTTAATTCAGTTAAGGGAAAGATCAATGGAGATGTAATGGCAAACATTCAAGGGAATATTCCAGAAAATGCAGAATAATTGCATTGCAAAACTTAAGAATTTTTTAAGGGACAGACCCACAAGATGCCTCAAGGCCATCTGAAAGAGAGTGTTAGATACACAAAGCTCATGACAATAGCAAAGCTCAAGCATTCACTGTTTCTCCTCATTTTTCTTTCTCAGGCTGGCATATCTCGAGGCAGGATGACCCTGCATTTGTTCTTGTGTTGAAATTTCCCAGTAGGTAAAGATGTTCTGATTTGGGCAAGATATTTTTGACCTTTACTCTATGTTACATTCGATTTACAGGTCAGAAACAGGCTACTTCTTCCAACTGGTCTATGCCAGTGTTTTTGCACTAGGAGATCATCCTTCACACTCTATCCAACCAGTAGTGTCTCTACCTTCAAGCCAGGAGGCCTATGTTCAAGTTCCACCTACTGCATCAGTGTGTCGCAACATCTCGGAATAGGTTGAATAGAAAATACCTAACCATCTGTATTTTTCGCCTTCATGTTTATCTAATGTACTTTGAATGTGTGATTGTTTATTGTTGAAATCTTGGTGTGTATTCCTTCAATCTTTCTAAAGACAGACTAAATTACCTTTGGCTAAGAGGATGCTAGATACAAGTCGTGAAGTAATTTTTGTTACACAAAAAAAGTACATAAAATATGATTGGGTTCACCTAGTTTGTATAATATAACTTACCTTTGTGTAATGATGTAAAAGTAACAAAGATCCTGTCTGTTTCCAGCAAGTCAATGTAACGCAGTCAGAAAACAAGAAGTACACACTGGGGAAATAATAGCCTAGTGATATTATTGCAAGATTGTTAACCCAGGGATTCATGTAATATTCTGGGGACCTGGGTTTGAATCCCACCGTGGGAGATGGTGGAATTTGAATTCAGTAAAATGTTTGGAATGATCATGAAACCTTACTATTTTAGTAACTTTATCTGAGCACATGGATTAATCAATTTAAACTTGACCCATTACAAGTTTTAACCTGGTTGAAAATTAGCTTGGAAATGAACACAAATTCAGTGCAAAAGAATATTATTTTTATTCCGGCATGTGTACAGGAAATGTTATGGAACAGTTTAGGTGAACTAACTCCACCTTTGGACTCCCCTGAACTATCTAAAGGAAACAATAAGCCTATTGACTGTATTTTATTCAAAATGATCAAATTTGTTTTAACATATGTGGGATTGCTGGTCTTGAAGGCATGAATCTGGCCCGGCAGCCATGGGAACACTCAAATCCAAATCTGGTAGATTGCCAACAACATATAATACCATTGTATGCTAGCTTACAATTTGCTCTCCATGACAATTTATGAGGAGGATTTAATAGTTCAGTTTTGCAAAATCATCATATTTGGCTTTATTATACTTGTCATTTGGAACAAATTATCTCTTCTTATGTTTCTCTGACGCAAAAAAAAACTCAATTGACTGAACTGCCTATCCCAAATGACCTCATAACTTAATGTGTATGCTGTGGTAACAAATCAGTTCAGCATTTGCTTAAAATGAAGTTCCATCACTAGCCGTTTCACTGTGGAACACCATTTTGGGGTGTTTATTTTTCATTTGTTTCAAGCTGAAAATCATCAGAAATTACTGATTGCCAAAATGCCATTGTGAATCGGCCCTGAAATGGTAATGAAAGTTGAGAGAGAATAACTTTGGCTATTAGCACTGGCAAAGTTCCTATTGAACAATGTGAAAAATAGTATTTTATGGATCCAAATGCAATAATTATACAGGTCAGTGGAAATTCCACAGTTTTCAGCTTTCATAATACTGTTTCAAAATCCACCCAATCGATTCAAAGATTTTTTTTCTATCAATAAC
This sequence comes from Ginglymostoma cirratum, assembly GCA_024137785.1. Taxonomy (NCBI): domain Eukaryota; kingdom Metazoa; phylum Chordata; class Chondrichthyes; order Orectolobiformes; family Ginglymostomatidae; genus Ginglymostoma; species Ginglymostoma cirratum. The sequence goes on from JAHRHZ010000049.1 coordinate 30,279,850, forward strand.
AGTTTACAATAGATGCAAATCTTAAATCCGCTCATATCCCAGGCAAACCAGTTTAGCTGCTTTGCAGCCAGAAATGTAAAAAAGTGTTCTTCCAATTTATCTGACAATTTATATATTGATAATATTAGGAATATTTTGCTGATGCAGTGCAGAAATGTTGCTGTTCAGCTTTAAATGTCAAATTCAACAAATCAGCTTGAAGCATTCTGTTGCCAAGGGTGACAGGGATCATAAATGCTCCTTAGCCAAAGAAAAGTTGGAAAAAAATCATTTATGCACACCCACAGATTTCGACTGTGCAAGCAAGTACTGTAACATGAGAAAAAGAAATGACAATGAAATAACATAGAACTGCATTGGCAATCAATCCTCAATACATACGAAAAAGTGCAGCATACAATAGTGGTTACTGGGACCTCCACTTTACATATCTACTATAAACTATAAATTGAGGAGGTGCTGGCAGTATAAGTAGCTCTTCTTAAAACAAATTCCTTACAAAGAATTCATATTATCATTAAAATTCCTTTATCTTATTCTGCACTGTTTTTATTGTATATTTACTTTTAATCTGCGAGTGCTGGTAACAAAACAGCTATTTGTATGTGAGCTTGATAGTTTGAGGGATCTGAATTAGTAACTGATTTCTTGCTGTCTGTCCGACTATCCTTTCTCTCATCCTTGCTTTTTCTGAGGTTTGCGCCATGGACTTCCATTGGATTAGATTATCAGAGGTACAAGCCATTAGCCTATAATGCATTTATTTTATTCTCAACTTTTTCCGTCTCCTTGACTAAAGGAACTGACACATGCTGTGCTTCCATGGGCAGCAGGGAGCCTCAGATACCTCACCATCCATCATTTGTTGCTCTAAAAAGTGAATGGTCAGTCATTTGAAAATGGTTCTGTCCTCAGCTGATATTCACACGTGGCTACTTGTCAAATTGTGTGGGTCAGAAATGCCATAATTGGGATCCAGTTTGGTTTCAGCTTCTCTAGCCCAGGAATGTTGAGATATAAACTATCGCACTGGTTGAGAGCAGTTAACTGAACCCAGAATAAGAATCAGATCTGTGATTCTCTCCATTGTGTGGTGTAGGTTTACACAGTAGGTGGTGGATTTATCAATTCTGTTATGGGAGCATAAGCATCCATTTTCTTTTAGCACAGATGTTGGTTCACCACACTGGCCACAACATCTCTCAGATGATGATTTCACCAAATACTTAAACAGAAAAGTTTTGTTTCAATGAACAGAAAATGGATTGAGTGATTCTGAGGTTATTAATCGTATAAACCTGTGGAAATAATTACAAAACGATCTCACCCTTTATCAAACAAGAAAACTCCACTATGCTTAATATCAGCAAGATGTTATAATAACTTTGTAACAAATAGTTAACAAATACCTGATAGAAATGTTGTTATAGCACTTCAAAATTTAATAGTTAACATCTCAGCGAAGCTGTAAAACAATATAAAACAGTTCATAAAAGTTTGAAGCATTGTATAACATCTGTTACTAATTTGAAATGTATAAGCGTTCTTCTATTCCCTTCTGGCACTGAGTAAGATCAAGCCAATACCACTTCACTTTAGATCACATGGTAAAATATGATTCGAGTTCATACTGCATGATCTGATTGGAAGCTTCTTTTCCAAAGTTGTCTTGCTATGACACCCAAAGCAGACAAAACAAAAACATGCTAAAAATAGATTAAACTTGCTCCATTAGCACTTCTTTTATATATCACACATAAATCTAGAGTTGGAATATGTCTCGAATATATTGAATATCAGTGTTTGAATATTATTGATTAGACATAAATTTTGCCCATAGAATTTGTGATGATGTACATCATTGGCTGTAAAGCATTTTGGAATTTCTTGAAATTGTGCAAATCACTACATAAACACAAGAATTCTTTTCTTTCTTTAGTAATAAAGTTCTGACAATGTGTCTGCAAGTCAAAGAGGCTTTGAACAGAAAACAAGGCAATGCTTTTACAGGAAGACCCACTACTGCTCAATGTGTCTTCCAGAAGGACCTGGAAAGTATGAAATTGGCAGAGGTAACACAAGATGGTGAAATGGACAGCACCGTCCCAACATGGGCATTTGTCCTCTCCCCTTTCCTCTCAATCCTCACAGTTTCAGCAGGTAGTCAAGTGTGATGACACTCCTTGGAAATGAGAACCCTAATATATATAGGTGAGTATACCTTTTACTTGCATACATCTGCACTTATGATTGTGTCATTACACAGCTTCACAGGAATACCATAACAAGCAAGCATTTGACCCTGGATTAAATTATTTTATGGCACTTCTGACCCCCCAACTTGACAAGTAGCCGCATGTGAATATCAGCTGAGGACAGAAACATTTTCAAATGACTGGCCATTCACTTTTTACAGCAACAAAATGGTGAGGTATCTGAGGCTTCCTGCTGCCCATGGAAGTGCAGCATGTGTCAGTTCCATCAGGCGAGGAGACGGAAAAAGTTGGGGATAAAACCTCAGTCAGACAATAAATAAATAGTCAAACAATTAAAAATGATCACTGATGAGAGGTTGGAAGAAAGTTATTAATGTATAGAACTGCCGAGGCATGGCAGCATAGAGCATAGCACTGTATTGCAGTGAAGTTTTGAGACAAACACCATTGCATCATTGAAGAGTAGATAAATATTAGATGTACCAAAAAGCTCAAGGCTTTTGGCTTGGTTGTCTCAGAAAAAGCTTAACCGATGCAGTAGCTTAGCAATCAACACACCACCTTCTGCTCCGTGATAACAAGGTGTGGAGTTGGTACTGCATCAGACCTTTCATCAGAAATGGTCTAGGCCCGAAACGTCAAGCTTTCCTGCTCCTATGATGCTGCGTGGCCTGCTGTGTTCATCCAGCTTCACACCTTGTTATCTCGGATTCTCCAGCATCTGCAGTACCTATTACCTTCTGCTCTGTGCTTGGACGATAGAAGGTGTCGAAAATCAGCAATGGAGAGGTGGGTGTTGTATAATCAGGTGGGTTCATAAATAGTCAGCAGTTTCACTTTGAAACAGGAGCACTCGAGGATGTTATTTTATCCTGCTCCAGGTGCAAGACCGAGATTGGAATTTTCATACGAAAGCACAGTGTTTCAGCTGTCGACACTCCCTGTTGTACTGGTATTGAGCGACCTATCCACTGGTTACCAAAGAAATAAAACCAGAGTGCCTCCCAGCACTTGCTGTTTCTGTGTCAGATCACCAATATCTACAGGATTTTTATTTCCATGTTCACAAGGGCAAAATATTTCTCTTTATTTGTAGGAATGCTCCACCCAGGACCTATGAGTAATCTCTAGTCTCCTGCCAGCCTTTCACTGGAGTTACTTTGCTGTTCCCCTCATCCTGACTTGCAAGCTGGCTTGCATGAGAGCCAGCAAGTTTATCATCCACTCAATGAGTTAGCAGCAGCAGGCATCAGTGCAATTCAGAAAAATCTGGGTCTCAGGCTTCTAAGAACTGGCAGATGGAGACACCAGTCTAACTTTTAGACCAAAGGGCTGAATGGACACTTTTCATGCTATAAACTTCAGTGGTTCTCTATGTAGATATAGATTGAGAAAGAAAATCGATGCTGTTCAATGCTATTGGCTGAACCTTATCTCCTTACGTACACTCCCATTAAGCCCTGTCCAAGTACCAAATCTGATATATTTTTCATTGTAGATTTAGCCAGTGAAACCCTTTTACTCCAGTTATCTTTCACATCTGGTAACAATCTCCACACAGCAAAAAGGAAACAAAAACATTCTCTTCCTGTCAACGTCATCATCCTACTTTTCTAAAAAACTTTCTGTCCTGTAATGTTAAGCCATATGGAAAGGCTTAGCAGCTGTACCAGTGGCAGTTAGTGATTGTAAGAGAATATCTGGCAGATATAATGGAACATGCAATCCTGCATAGCAAAACATGGAGTGGATAAGCTCACTGATGGAAACATGGTAAAATATGCACAATATAAAGTATGCAAATGTCCCAGAATGTGCTCAAAGTTAATATCCCCTCTTGGGATCTATCTGATGTTTTTGCCTATTAATTGCACAAGCTTTGTTCATGTGGCTTCTGACGTAATTTGAATGACAATGTATGGCTTCAATCAGCAAAGGGAATATTCCATTCCATATCTAAACTTGTAAATGTGCTGGGGTCTTCCAATGCTTGAAATGCAGTATTTATCTAGCTCAAACTAAATACGACAAATAACTCTTAAGGTTATTCGAGGGGTTGATTAAGAACAATCTGTACTTTATCTGGTGTTGTATAGAGTAATATGGATAGCAATCAGTTGTAATGCTCTCCTATTAAGGTGCTCAAGTAATTTAGTCATGCAGCCCGAACACGATACATTATATATATATACCTACGTTTGCTAACCTACGTTATCTCTGGGAGCGGCCTTGATTTTAACATGCTCACCTTGCTTTCCAGTCCTCTCATGGCCTAGCACCTCACTATCTTTGAGATCTCCTTTTGTCCTCCAATCCTTTGTGGTCTCTGGACTCCAATTCTGCCTACTGGAGCATCCTGATTACTTCAACAGGTTTGTTTGAAAACACAAACTTTCAGAGTCTTACTCCTCATTCAGGTGTTGGTGCGAGAGGTAATATCAGACACACAATTTATAAGTAAAAGGTCAAAGGGTCACACCTAAACAAACCTTAAATGCTGCTCAGTGCCCCCAAACAGCAAGAACTGCAGATGCTGGAGTCAGAGACAGCACAGTGTGGAGCTGGAGGAACACAGCAGGCCAGGCAGCATCAGAGAAGCAGGAAGGCTGACGTTTTGGGTCGGGACCCTTCTTCAGAAATGAGGGAGGGGGAAGGGAGCTCTGAAATAAATAGAGAAGGTGATTGGGGCTGGGCAAGGTAGGTGGGATGATGATAATAGAGTGCAGGTAGGCAGTGGTGGGGATTGGTCAGTGGGGTGGGAGGAGTGGTTAGGTGGGAGAAAAGATGGACAGGTTGTGTCAGGTCAAGGAGGTAGGGATGAGAGGGATGGGTAGACATGGGATGAAGCCAGGGGTGGGGAGATTTAAAACGGGTCAATTCCAGGTTAACGCCATCGGACTGTAGGTTCCCAAGGTGGAATATGAGGTGTTGCTCCTCCAGTTTTCAGGTGGCCTCATTTTGACACAGGAGGAGGCCCAGGATGGACATGTTGTCAAGGGAGGGGGAGGGGGAGTTGAAGTGGTACGCAACTGAGAGGTGTTGTTGTTTGTCACGAACAGAGCGCAGGTGCTCCACAAAGCAGTCTCCGAGCCTCCGCTTGGTCTCATCGATGTAGAGGAGGCCACATTGGGAGCAGCGGATGCAGTAGACCAAGTTGATGGATGTACAGTTGAGCCCCTGTCTGATATGGAAGGTTTGTTTTGTGCCTTGGATGGAGGTGATGGGGGAGGTGCGGGGGCAGGTGTAGCACTTCCTGTGGTTGCAGGGAAAGGTGCCGGGTGTGGTGGGGTTAGTGGGAGGTGTGAAGCAGATGAGGAAGTCGCGGAGAGGGCGGTCCCTACAGAAGGCAGATAGGGGTGAGGTCAGAAATATATCTTTGGTTGTGGGGTCGGATTGTAGCTGGTGGAAGTGGCAGAGAATGATACATTGGATGCGGAGGTTGGTGGGATGGTATGTGAGGACAACAGGGATTCTGTCTTTACTTTTGTTGGGGGCAGGGGATGTGAGGGCAGAAATGCGGGAAACACAAGTAATGCTGTCGAAGGCGTTTTCGATAACCGGATGGGAGAAGTTATGGTCATTGAAATAGGAAGTCCCTGAAATATAAGACAAATGCCCCCTAACTCTGAGACAGACACCCTTGATCTCACACAGTCACACTCGCGCTCTCTCTCTCTCGCTCTCTCACACACACACACACTCTCTCACACACAAACAGACACACACTAACACACCCTCTCACACACAATCACACACAGTCTCTCCCACACACGCACACACACTCTCTCTCCCACGCTCCCATGCTCATACACACACACTCTCTCTCTCACACACACCCTCTCTCTTAAACACACACACACAC
>JAHRHZ010000050.1:1339-75374 GCA_024137785.1 Ginglymostoma cirratum
CAGATGTTCGCCTGCACATCTGCCAATGTGGTATACTGCATCCGCTGTACCCGTTGTGGCTTCCTCTACATCGGGGAAACCAAGCGGAGGCTTGGGGACCGCTTTGCAGAACACCTGCGCTCAGTTCGCAACAAACAACTGCACCTCCCAGTCGCGAACCATTTCAACTCCCCCTCCCATTCCTCAGATGACATGTCCATCCTTGGCCTCCTACAATGCCACAGTGATGCCACCCGAAGGCTGCAGGAACAGCAAATCATATTCAGCCTGGGAACCCTGCAGCCCAATGGCATCAATGTGGATTTCACAAGTTTCAAAATCTCCCCTCCCCCAACCGCATCCCAAAACCAGCCCAGCTCATCTCCACCTCCCTAACCTGTTTTTCCTCTCACCTCAAGCCACACCCCCATCTCCTATCTACTAACATCATCCCGCCCCCTTGACCTGTCCGTCCTCCCTGGACTGACCTATCTCCTCCCTACCCCCCTACCTACACTCACCTTTACTGGCTCCATCCCCGCCTCTTCGACTTGTCTGCCTCCTCTCCACCTATCCTCTCCTCTATCCATCCTCTATCCGCCTCCCCCTCTCTCCCTATTTATTTCAGAACCCTCTTCCCCTCCCCCATTTCTGATGAAGGGTTTAGGCCCGAAACGTCAAGTTCTCCTGCTCCTATGATGCTGCTTGACCTGCTGTGTTCATCCAGCCCCAACTTGTCCAGGGAGACAGCCTTACAGTCACGTGCCAGAAGTAGCATGGTACAAACAGCATTAGCAGAGCACCCCAACCCCAACCAATTTGCTCAGTGCCATTGACAAAGCTGTGTGTTGTTCCTGTGTCTACTTGTGCATTTCAATGATGTTGTTAATTGCCAATGCCATGTGGTCATCTTCTGCATGGGTTTGAGCTGGTGCCTGATCTCTGAGAGTCCCCTGAGTGCAGCAACCTGGGATGTTTTTTACTCAACAAATTGCAGAGACATGGCAGTTATGTGCTCACCAGCAACTACTCCTGAGTCTAGTCTCACAAAAATACCCACCAAGGTATCAGTATTTGAGCTGGTGCAGAGTGCAGGAGACAGGCTTGCAGGCACACCCTCCAAGTGATTTGCAGCATGCCAATTCACACCCACTCATAGTACCTCATAGCCTTATGCCACATCATGCCTCAGTGCCACTTCCATAACTATTCACCTAGTATCCACGATGAGAATACATCCAGAGACATAGAGAGATGAAAAAAAGTTCTAACAATCTAAAACAGCTTTCATGCATGCACCCCCAATATTGAAAAACAAAATTCTGTCACTGAAAGCTATCCAGTGATTTTAAATCCCTTCAAGAGTTTAATATTATATAAAACCATCAACAATATGTAATCCTTTAATAGCATCTTTAAACTGTCAATCAAGTGTGACCTCACTGTCCAGCCATCATCACTGAGATACATGCTTTGAAGCTTTTGAAACTCACCCAAACATTCATTATGGCCTTAGCTCTTGGAGTTGTCAATAAAGATCTCTACTGAAACTGCAAAAACAGGTGGCCACTTTTCTTCTAATCAATGCCAGATAGTTTCTCAACAAAAGCAGTTTACCAGAGGGTGCTTTTTTAAAATTCAAACTGAACAGCTGCAGCCTCTTTTTTGAATTTTTATCGGCTAAGGATTTAGATCGGCTAAAGATGTCAGATCATGATCCTTAAAGAGACTTTATCCACCCGTCACAGGTATTAATTTCTACTCCATCAATTTATGAATCCCACACTGTGTGTTAAGGCCCATTAGAACAGCAAAAATGGGGTCTGTTTCAACTCAGCACTAAATTACAATTGGCTCTGCTCAGTTTGAGTTTCTGACCTGTATGATTGATACCCTTCCCACTTCTCCGACTAACAAAAATGCAATCTGCCAGAAATGGGGGCAGGACCTCCCTATCAGGGTTTCATCCACCATTTTTGATGGTCTTTGGAGTCAGCCCAAAGAGGCGGCAAAGGAATTTCAATAGGGTTTAGTGAGTGAGAAATAAATTAGATGATAATCAGTGAAAAAGTGACATTGTCAAATTTGGCAGGAAGAATAGAAAAGCAGAATATTATTTAAATGGAAAGAAATTGCAGAATGCTGCAGTACAGATGGATCTGAATGTCATTGTATATGAATCACAAAACATTAACACACAAGCACGGCAAGTAATTACAAAGGCTTGTGGAATGTTGACCTTCATTACAAGAGAAATGGAATTTTTAAAAAAGTGCAGGGCTGTAGTAAAACTGTACCAATATGGCTGTGAACAGTTTGGTCTCCATACTTAAGGAGGAATTTTCTTGCATTGGAAGCAATTCAAAAAAAGTTTCACATGACTCAAAACTGAGGTTAAGAAATTGTTCTTTGAGGAAGTTTAAGCAGTTTGAAAAATACCTTGGAACTATAAACTATGTGATATTAGCCTACAAGATACTGAACAGGAAAAACATTTTAGACTACTGATGGACAGTTTACTGCCAGTTTACCTGCCTGTACATCATTACAATGTGGTAAATACAGCAAAATGAACCTTGAATTGGAGAGCTCAGGAAAGAAAAGCAAAAGTTACGTTATCACTTGGACCCCATGCAGGAGATTCACCTATTCCCACCAAGAAATGAGATTCTAGTTTTAAGAAGGATATTGTGGTACTGGAAAAAAATATAGCAATTGGATAACTGCCTGATGCCTAGGGGCTAACCTTTACTCTCCCTGGTTGTATCTGATGGGAAGGTGGTTCCAAATATGGGCAATAATTTATATGCTGTGATCCTATTGTCTTTACATTGATTTTGACTTTTAACCCATTGTCTTCAGCAGTCTACTGGACACCTGCCTGAGGAATTCTGCTTTAACTGTATAGATTGTGCCACCACTGTGCCATCCGGGCTCAACTTCAACTTTAGCCTGAGGCCTAAGTGAGGAAGCAGTCATACAATTCCTGTCAGGCCAAACCTGCTGGGGCAGTAAACTGTTTTTAGGTTTAAGTTTCCATCTGGGCCAGGGTGGGGAGGACTGTTCCTCTGAAGCCGCACAGTAAACCTTGTGCCAGTCCTGCTGCCTCTTCATATCCTAAATTATCATAGAATCATAGAGTAAAGAAGATGCCCTTCAGCGCATTGAGTCTGTAGTGACAGAACACTATCCTAAATCTGCCCACTTTCCAACACTTGGCCCATAGCCTTCAAAGTTCTGACACTTTAAGTGCTCATCCAAGTACTTTTTAAAGGCTATGAGGTTTCCCGCCTCACTACCCTCCAACGTAATGCATTTCAAATTCTCACCACCCTCTAAACTTCCTGTCTTTCACCTCAAAACCAAATTCTCCTTGTTACTGACCCTTCAACTAAGGGGAACAGCTGCTTTCATCCACCCTCTCCATTCCCCTATAACCTAATGTCCCAGGTCCTCTCTCCACCTTCTCTGCTCTAAAGAAAATAACCTGAGCTTATCCAGCCTCTCTTCACATCTAAAATGCTTTGTCCCAGGCAACATCCTGGTGAATTTCCTGTGCACTCACAGTGCAATCACATCTTTCCGATAGTGAAGTAACCAGAACTGCACGCTGTACTCCAGCTGTGGTATAACCAAAGTCCTGTGCAGCTCTAACATGACCTTCCTGCCTATAATCTATGCCACAACTAGTAAGAACAGATGTCTTATTTTCCTTCTTAACTACCCTTACTTCTGTTGCCATCTTCAGTGATCTGTGAACAAGCAACCCATGATTTCTCTGTTCCTCTGGGCTTCCTAGTGACCTGCCATTCATTGAGTACCCCTTTGTCATGTTCCTTCTTCCACAGTCCATGACCTCACACTTGTCAGGATTAAATTCCATTTGCTGCTGATCTGCCCATCTGACCAATCTGTCTACATTCTCCTGTAACCTAAGAGTTTCTTCCTCACTGTCACCACCTGGACAAAATTTGCGTCAAAAACACATCCTTAGTGATAGACAGCCATTCACAGAGAGATCAGCTACTCCCTGTTAGGGAATTAAGCTCTGGCCTCCCACATGACAGGCAGGGATATTAACCACAATACTAACATGGAGCTTCTCATCTCACTAATTACCCATCTTATCAATCATCTATTTCTCCATTTCCAACTCACACTGTGGCTAACACACCCCTAGCCTTGATCAAATTGAATGGAGTTTCAGCTGATGATAGCTTGAATTTAGGTCTAGTTTGAAGATGACCAGTTTCAGCAATTATAAGTGAAATGATATTATCCACATTACATAGCCACATATTAGCATATAGATGAACCTACTCAGGTTGTTTCAACTCTGATGTTGCAAAAACAGAGGATGGGTGTGAAAAGCCCATCCCCAGCATAAAATCTAGCCCCACATATTCAGTTTCACAAGCCTGGCTGCTCTGGGGGTTCTACTAGCCAGCAGACCAGGACACATCTACTCCCTGTGATGTTAACCAGCTAGTGGAATCCCATTGCCAGGTCGAGGAAATGTCCAGCTTTGGGGTTGTCCTCCTACCAGCCGTGTAAGTCTGGTGTTTGTGGATGGCAGCTGTTCCCCTCAAACAATTATTGACAGACACTGACATTGAAGGCTGTGTTTCGGTGTATCTTGGCTTTGTACTACACTCCTGCTGGACTTACAATGAGAGGGCTGCAGCCCTCAGGAACTTATGTCCTTTGTGCCTTATCTGATTTCTCTCTCATTTATGCCAGATCAACTATTAAATGAGAGTTTCTGTAAATTCTGTGTGAGAGCACTTTATACCAGCCAGATGGGTGAATGGAAATTAATGCACATTGTAAATTGATTAGGGACACAATGAAATTTCCCCACCCCAGCTCATCCATCACAAAAATCAATGATGTAGTTCCAAGAGTATTATGCCCTGGTGGGATCATTCAAATGTTGTTTAGGTTGTGTGTCTTTCTCTGTAGATAAACAATATTCATGCAATTTTGTGTTCTCAACTGAAAGATTAGAAATATGACTTCAGTAATAATAAATGTAAAATGGTGTGATTTATTTTACTTTCATGTGACTTCCCTGTTCAAAATCCCAGTTGTATACTAACAATTTGCAAATATAGTTGCTAATGGGAAAAAAAAACTCCTTACAATTATGTTTTGTTACTATTTGATCAGGAGGTTGAATTCATTCAGTAGAGGTCCACTTCCTGATGCTTCTTAACAGACACAAGACACCAGATCAAACATTTAGTATCTCATTAGTACATCGAGCTGAAGCTAATTTTAGAATTTCTATGTACCTTTTTATTAGTGCTTTTCCATTGCATATCACATGTAAATTAACATGTCCTTTTTACATACCTTCAGATCTGCCTACTAAGAGTGTGCTTTCCTGCACCATAACCTAAACAATGCAAATAAATAGTCAAACAAAATTCTATATGAATCATAAAATGAAGACAATAGTGTTCTGTACTTTGTTTCTCATCCTGTAAAACAGAACACGAAAAGATCTTCAGAACATGCTTTCCTAAAAGAGAAACTCCAGCTGTTAGGATACATTATCCAATATGACTGCAGGAAGCAAGAATAATCTCACAATAGAGCTTCGAGTTGACATGTCTTCTGTTTATATGAATTCCTGAGAAGGGGGCAGGGAAGATAATCCTGGAGAATGTTAAAAATGGAGGAAATGAACTGTTAATAGAAAAAGGAAATGACAGTTCTGTTGAAGATGAACTAATTTTTCTTGGAGTAATTTATAACAAAGAGACCTACTTTAGTCTTTAGTCCTATTTTATACATCCACAGGTAGATGGGAATAAGATGACTGAAGTGCTACAGATTCCTATTCAGCTAAAAAGTGGTTACAAACGGCCTTACCAAAGACTTAACACAATTAAATTGTCAAGAAGCTGCCTTCTACGAAGTGCAAACACAGTCAAAACCCATTCGAAAGCCTCAACCTCAACATTAAACCAAAAAGTGAAGAAAAGAGTAAATGCAAATGTCAAATTCACAGGAGCTGCCTCAACTCATTATGTATTTTATGACCAATGTTGCAGTGGCAAATATGAGGACATTTGAATGTCTCACTCTGGAGAAGCAAGATTATTAACTACATATTTAAATTTGACTATCGTAATGTAATGGGGGTCCAAATTGTAATTAATTGGTGTTGTACAGATCTCCCAGGCATTAGGAAGTTAGCAGGAGTGCAGCAACAACATTGCATAGGTTTAATGAAATGATTAAAGCCAGATTTTAACAAGGGTATAGTATGCACAGATGTGTGTTTTCCTTCCAGCTGTGTATTCTACCTGATGCACCCATGCTTATGGTATCCCTCATAACATGTGAAAGTAAATGTGGAAAACACGATATTGAAGAACCTAACAGACATTTATTACAGCTAACAATTATATATAAATGTTACATTCTTCAGGCACTGATGCCTGCATTAACACTTTCCTAGTAAATCATACAAAGCTGCATGATTTTGCAGAGTGTCAGGCTTCAGGCGATCCCCTTGGAGTATACTATGATGCAGTGATGATGTCATGGATATATCTCTTAAAGGTATACTGACATACTGACCATCAGACATAACACAACATGCACAAGCCTAGAGATAACAAGGTGTGGAGCTGGATGAACACAGCAGGCCAAGCAGCATCAGAGGAGCAGGAAGGCTGACGTTTCGAGGCTAGACCCTTCCTCAGAAATGGGGGAAGGGAAGGGGCTTCTGAAATAAATAAGGAGAGAGGGGGAGGCGGATAGAAGATGGATAGAGGAGAAGATAGGTGGAGAGGAGGAAGACAAGTCGAAGAGGCGGGGATGGAGCCAGTAAAGGTGAGTGTAGGTGGGGAAAGGGAGGAGATAGGTCAGTCCAGGGAGGACGGACAGGTCAAGGGGGCGGGATGAGGTTAGTAGGTAGGAGATGGGGGTGGGGCTTGAGGTGGGAGGAGGGGATAGGTGGGACGAAGGACAGGTTAGGGAGGGGGGGACAAGCTGGACTGGTTTTGGGATGCGGTTGGGGGAGGGGAGATTTTGAAGCTTGTGAAGTCGACATTGATACCATTGGGGTGCAGGGTTCCCAAGCGGAATATGAGGTGCTGTTCCTGCAACCTTCGGGTGGCATCGTTGTGGCACTGCAGGAGGCCCAGGATGGACATGTCGTCTGAGGAATGGGAGGGGGAGTTGAAATGGTTCGCAACTGGGAGGTGCAGTTGTTTATTGCAAACCAAGCATAGGTGTTCTGCAGAGCAGTCCCCAAGCCTCCGCTTGGTTTCCCCGATGTAGAGGAGGCCACAACGGGTACAGCGGATGCAGTATACCACATTGGCAGATGTGCAGGTGAACATCTGCTTGATGTGGAAAGTCTTTTTGGGGCCTGGGATGGGGGTGAGGGAGGAGGTGTAGGGGTAGGTGTAGCACTTCCTGTGGTTGCAGGGAGAAGTGCTGGGTGTGGTGGGGCTGGAGGGGAGTGTGGAACGGACAAGGGAGTCCCGGAGAGAGTGGTCCCTCCGGAAAGGAGATAAGGGTGGGGAGTGAAAAATGTCTTTGGTGGTGGGGTCGGATTGCTGATGGAGGAAGTGTCGGAGGATGATGCGTTGGATCCAGAGGTTGGTGGGGTGGTACGTGAGGAAAACCCGCAATAACAACCAAAACAGAACTTAAGTCCGCCTGGACCATCTCTGATACCGTTCTTTCCTTCCTGGACCTCTCTGTTTTCATCTCTGGCAGCCACCTGGAAACCGATATCCATTTCAAGCCCACCAAGTCCCACAGCTACCTAGAAAACACCTCCTCCCACCCACCTTCCTGCAAAAATGCCATCCCCTATTCCCAATTCCTTCGCCTTCACCGCATCTGCTCCCAGGATGATGCATTCCACTCCCGTACATCTCAGATGTCCTCGTTTTTCAAGGACCGCAATGTCCCCCCCTGAGTGGTTGAGAACGCCCTCGGCCATGTCTCCCGCATTTCCCGCAACTCATCCCTCACACCCCCTCCCTGCAATAACAACCAAAACAGAGCCCCACCCTTATCTGCTTTCCGGAGAGACCACTCTCTCCGGGACTCCCTTGTCCGTTCCACACTCCCCTCCAGCCCCACCACACCTGGCACTTTTCCCTGCAACCACAGAAAGTTCTACACCTGCCCCTACACCTCCCCCCTCACCCCCATCAGAGGCCCCAAGAAGACTTTCCACATCAAGCAGAGGTTCACCTGCACATCTCCTAATGTGGTATACTGTATCTGCTGTTCCCGTTGTGGCCTCCTCTACATTGGGGAAACCAAGCGGAGGCTTGGGGACTGCTCTGCAGAACACCTACGTTTGGTTCGCACTAAACAACTGCACCTCCCAGTCGCGAACCATTTCAACTCCCCCTCCCATTCCTCAGGCGACATGTCCATCCTGGGCCTCCTGCAGTGCCACAACGATGCTACCCGAAGGTTGCAGGAACAGCAACTTATATTCCACTTGGGAACACTGCAGCCCAATGGTATCAATGTGGACTTCACAAGCTTCAAAATCTCCCTTCCCCCTACCGCATCCCAAAACCAGCCAGCTTGTCCCCGCCTCCCTAACCTGTCCTTCCTCCCATCTATCCCCTCCTCCCACCTCAAGCCCCACCCCCATCTCCTACCAATTAACCTCATCCTGTCCCTTTGACCTGTTTGCCCTCCCTGGACTGACCTTTCTCCTCCCTAACTCCCCACCTACGCTCGCCTTTACTGGCTCCATCCCTGCCTCTTTGACCTGTCTGTCTCCTCTCCACCTATCTTCTCCTTTATCCATCTTCTATCCGCACTCCCCCCCCCCCCCCTTTATTTCAGGACACCCTTCCTGTCCCCCATTTCTGAAGAAGCATCTAGGCCTGAAACGTCAGTCTTCCTGCTCCTCTGATGCTGCTTGGCCTGCTGTGTTCATCCAACTCTGCACTTTGTTATCTCAGATTCTCCAGCATCTGCAGTTCCTACTGTCTCTCATGCACAAGCCTATTCAGGTCTACAGTTTGGTGAAAATACTTCAGTGTAAGAGAGTCACTAGATAATTTGGAAGCATTCACACCAAAGTGCGATAGGTGGTGCCTTCACTGTTCCCACTTTGACTGAAGAAATGCAGGAGAATGAGGATCATCAGCAGAAAAGGCCTGCTGTGGAGGGAGCTAGTGATCAGCGGAGAAGAGGGCAACTGGGGGGATACGCTTGTTAAACCAATATCACAGCATCAATATTCAGACAGTCGGTTTCCTTGACCTGTCAGTGGAGGTGTTTCTGAAACTTGAGATGGTTATATTAGGTGAACATAGACAACTATAGTCTATGACAGGGAGACCTACTACCTGATGGACCTACCTGAAGTGTTGACTGTGGCTTTGAAAGTTACTACTGCCTCTAGGCCACTATTGGGTTCATCACAAATATTTGAGTCAGCTCATGGGAAATGATGGATGGATTATTTGCCAGATTTGTGAGGTATATAAACTTCAGAAACAGAAAAAGAGGGCACTGAGATTTAGGACACTCTCAGCCTCCACCTCAGTATGGGAGCCATCATTTGTATTCATTTAGTAATCCGAGAATCCACTGACCAACCAGGGGTGCTCTTCAACTGCAAGGGATTTAATTCCATTAATGTGCAGCTAATCTGCAATAATAGGGAAGGGCTCGTGCAAACCTATGGCCAAGATCCTGGAAACTACCATCAAGCCTTCATTCAGTGGCTCATCAAAAGTGAATGCACTGCTACGTGTGCAATTTTGCCAAGTTTTCCTGACCTGATAATGCTATTAAAACATCAATGAAAACACCTGGATCCAGATCCTCGTGCTAATGTCACCTTCAGCTGCACTCTTGCGAAGGTAATGGGTTTCTTTATCCCAGGAACTTGTACTCGTCTTCAGCGAATCCTGCAGAACAGACAACAATGAATTGCAGAACATTATAGCAGACTTTATTTTTTTCAGACATGTCACTCACTGTTATGCTTCATTCCCCACTTTTTAAATCTCCAATCTTGCTTATCCATTGCATTTCTGAACTGGGTTTTTAAATAGTTGAAATGAATTTGCAGCATGCAACTCTGCATTTCAACTGTTTGGGCACTCCGGATGCACAGAATGATAATGAACCCTCAATGTTAAAATCAGCCATTCTTATCTTTCTTGCAATGTTACAAATTTATCATTGTAACCAGCCCCCACCCTGCTGCAATCCCAGTCTTTATGCTATTATCACAACCCAAGTTTCTACTATCCGTATGAGCCTTAATTAAGTTTGTTGAATATAAATGATTCTAAATTTTTACAGGAATGCTACATTAAAAGTTTTGTTGACATGTTCACTTTCATTCTGTCCTAATGCTGACTGAACTTAGGTTTACCCATTAATTTAAAGAAGCAATTCCATCCAGTTTGTTTATTCCATTAAATAAGTATTGTTATTCTTCATACTCCAGCAACTCTACGGCTATTTCAAACTCCGCCATTACAATCCATGCACCAAATCAAGTACTTTTGACATTGTAAAAATAGGCTGGAACCCTGAAATAAAATCAGAAACTGCTGAAAATAAAGAGTAGAGCAGTCTCCATCTGAATGATGGGCTCACATTTTGGTTGGCCCATTTATCTTTGAACTCCACTGACAACATAATTTGAATGTCACTTTCTGTTCCAAGCAGTATGTTAATTTTAAGATCCTGCTTCATGAGTTGCATGAATGTTCCTGAGTAGAAATGGCTTCTAAATGCAATATTGTGGAAATATGACACCATTAAAAATGCTAAATTATGTTCAGCAAAAACCTCTCGGGATCAAGAAAATAGCACATTATTATCGAATCAATGGTTAAGTTGTCACTGCTGTTAGCTTGGGACAAGGGTTGCCATGAATATTATAATGCTGACTTGGAAAGGAATTGATTGGACAGAATTTTTAACAGTTACAGTCAGAAATAAATGACTTAATTAAAAATTGGTACAGCCACAATTGCTTCACTTACCTGGTTGGTTGATGAAAAAGTCATCCACACCCAATCTGAAGTTGTCTCTCCCAATATAGCCAGTTAATAAAGCTAAGAACTTTGTGGGGGTCCTCTCTTTGATTCTGGCTTTTCAACATCAACATTTATCTACTTAACCTCTGAGACTTGAACCTAGGACCCATGAGTGATTTGAGTGTATGCAGTGTGTAGTGTGTTAAGGGAATGGAATGAAGATTTATCTGCTTGCCGTTTGTAAGCCCACAGCCTGAATTTTTCATTATGTGCTGATGTGTCAAAAGAATGCTAATGCTTCCTATGATAATGTGTATAAATAGGATGCCTATATAAAGCGTGTCATGCTTTACCAAGTCTGTAACTAAAGAACAGACAAGACGAGAGCAGGGACATAGATTGGAAAAGATGATTTTTATGTCAATTCTTTTATTTGTTGATAAAATTTTATTTAAGTATCTTTAATATCAGTGCTTGCATTTTGTAAGAAATAAGTTTAAAACAAAAACTTCTATTTCAGAACCAGATTTTTGATCTTCAACATTGACCCCAAATGATTAGAAGGAGAAGGTTGGGGAATGGCTACAAAATGAAATTTGTGCTCCCAGACCCTGATTTTCATCTCAGTGAATTTTGAAACATCTGAGTGTTCCTGTCTCAAACAGGTAGTTCTGTTTCTACCATATTTAAATTAGCCTCAAATGTTACTCTTAGGAGCCTAATTTAAAAGCAATTCGTACAGCACTGATTTAACAATCTCCCCTGGTAAAACAAAGGTAGATACTGTTGACTTCCTAAGTTAAAGACTTTTTCAGTGCTCCTTGTATGACAAATAAGCAGGAGTGCTTTCCCTGGGTCCCTCAAGGAAACATACAACATCCCAGTCAACGATTTCCCGAACCGATCCTCCAAGACTCCCCCTCCTCATATTGCAAACTGAAGCTTCCTGCCTTCATCTCAATTGCTGGGTTCTGTTGCCCTGGCTGTGGTCTCCCAGCACTACTATTCCCTTATACCCTCTGGGCAGGCTGTATAGGAGGTTGGGTTATAATATGGAGCTCTTACGACTGGTGGGGCTTTACAGCCCTGGAGTTGTCCTGTCCTATGGTCATTTTTAGCTAAACACTACCAATCTACCTTCAAGTATCAGATGTATATCAGACACCCTTGTAATCTCACCTATAATTTTAAAAAATTGAATCTGACTGTTTCAAAAATAGCCAACTAGATCCAATTATACAGCAGCAGTACTTCATAATATATTGCATGACTGTAAATGTTTGCAAGTTAGTTATATGCATGACTTTATTTTCTATGGCAGCTCCAGGTGGAAACGTCAGCCTCAGTGGATTAAATGAGGCTACAGATGGGAAAAGTACAGTAGCTGGAAACATAATTGAAATAACATCTTAAAAGCAAGTAAGCACATGTAAGCTTGTTTCCTCAGCACCAGACTAGTTTAGGCATTGTTGTAGATATGCCTTACATTAGTATGCTTTGAACTCCATGTGATACAATAATCATTACTGAAATCATTAACCTGTGCTGACTGAAATCCAACAATGAAATTTCTTAGTCTTCCTACCAAAATTGCAAATGTTCCGCTATAGTAGCTGACCTGTAAAGATTTATACTGTCAGAAAGGCTCCTCTATCTTATTGAAAACTAATTGGATGGCAATCTTAAATGATTTTTAATTTCAGGACAATGGCCTGGATTATACAATAGTAATGATTGAAAAACTGTCAGCATTATTATTCCTGTTAAATTAATGGCCACTCTGGAGTCTGCACATGTGCGGCTGAACATGTAAATTCAGAAGCTTCTATCAATGATTCCATGTTTTTCCAGATCTTGTGCTGTTGAGGCCCCCCACGATGGCATCAGTTGGAAACCATTCAAGTTGAGACGTTAGTCTCACTATACAATTCCTTAAACGTTACACTCTGAAGAATGGAGTGTGATAGCTTTTTAATAGCATACTAAGTTCATGATTATTGTTAAACAGACTTAGAGGCCCTGCAACAATAGTTTTACGTTTGTCAAATGTCTCCATTACATAAGAAATTCCAAAGTCACAGATCGTTTGTGATGTTTCACACTTTACCTTTACCAATGTGTATGTCACAATCAGTTATTTTGCTATCTGTTAAATCTTAAAATTAATAGTAAAGGGATTCATCGATTTATGCTTCGTGGTTGGTGTCAATGAGAGTACTTCAAAGTGATTGACTGCTTAACCTGCTTGATGACTTCTCTGTGCTAGACCTCCAAACATCACCTCGACTTGATACAAAACAAAGTGATATTGGGAAAGGGGGAGTTAATGCCAAACTTTTTGTAAGAAGGTTAGTCGTGAACTCTGGTGCTTTGGCTTTCTCACAAAATCCAGTCTGATATCACTCACATCCAGGAGACAACCAACAAACAAACAATGACAAAAGTGTAGAACAGACAATAGTCACTCCAATACTTACAGAGGAAGAGGTAAAGGGCAGAGTAAGTGATCACAGCATTAGGTAAACACAACACAGATTACACTAAACAATATGAAGCTGTAAGTAAAAGCTACCTATGAATGCTGCCTGTAACTGATATACAAAATTTATTGTCGGGTAGTTGTTAGGCAATACTTACAACATTTCAGGCAGAATTTAATGAAGATGGTGGTGGGGGCTTAATGTTGACCACCAAAACTGTTTGCACCTTTGCTAACCTGACTTTTGCAAGCCCTGAGGAAATTAAGTCTTTGAAATGAAGGGCTAGATTTCACACTTGGGTTGCTGACCAACAGAATGTCCCAGCCATCAATCTATTTCTGTTGGTGGAAGCCCCAACTTAATAAAGACCTAGCTCTTCATTTCTGTGCAGCTGGTGAGCTATATGCCCTTAATGGCCATTTCACCAACTTCAGGCTGGGCACTGCACTAGCAAGCTGAGAAGTGCCAAGTAAGGGAGATTGCAAAACAGAGGAGGGTGGGGTGGGGGAGGGGGTTGGTGATGAAAATGACATAATGGGCTATTAGACGCACTCCTGGCTCTACAAAACTACACCTTTCAAGAGATTCCCATTTTTGAAAGGGCCAACAGTGTTCCATTAAAGAACATTTAGGATACTCAATCCCAGAAAACATAGTTACTCTGTGCACATGTACAAAATGCCTTTGGCCACCTAGAAACTGCAGGCACTTTTGACACCCATGGGAAAATTGCTTTAAAAACAGCAGCAACTGTAGTATTGGAATTAACAGGTCAGTAAATCTACTGACTCCATTTGAAATCCATTACTGCTCCGTGAACACCAATTTCCATTAGTTAAACTTGACTCCAATATTTCAGTAGAAAAGACTCAGTAATTTATCAATTCAAGTGTGCTTTTCATGGTGAAATAATAACAACCACGGGAAGGTCCCTCATATGCAAATATTGACTTCATCACTATTGCAATATAATGCAAGAGCAAGGGTGTTAAGATATTATAAATCACTTCACAATACACCAGCTGGAATATTGTGTACAATTATAGGTGCCACACTTCAGGTAGGAAGTTAAAGCCTTTAAGAAAATTCAAAAATAACTTTTACAGGGAAATGGTATCAAAATTTAAAGCGAAATAATTGGAGAAAGAGCAAGGGAATTATGAATTTGATAGTTTTTTCAAAGATTGGCGAAAGGTATAATTAGCTGAATAGTCTCTTTCTGTTCTGCATCATCTTTTTTTGTTCATAAAATCCAATAAGGCTTCTTGATCCATGATCAGTGCTCGCAATGTGTTCCACATACTTAACACCCTTTCAGTAAATAAATTCTTCTTGTACTTTCTATTTTTTTTTCTGTCATTGATTTGTAAATATGATCTTTGCACTTAAATTGTCCCACAGAAGAAAAACCATCTTAGAGTCAATGAGAGAAATTATAATGCCCAAAAAAATCAGGATTTGTCTCAGATAGGATGTAATTTCAAACTGGAACCCAGCTTTCTCAAAACAGCTCGCTGCTAGTTTTAACAGAGTCAGGATGGGCTCTAACCTTCTACCTGGAAACAGATTGATGAATGAAGTATTTTAATGAGGCTGTGTACCTCAGGTTTTATTTTCATCCTATGCTGCTAGGTTTCCAGGGCCTCAGGAAACATAATTATGTGGAGACCACAATATCACCAACACCTGCTGTAAGTAAAGTTCCATCGTGGAATTACTGACTATTCCCCATGCCATTTCAACACCCTCCCATCTCAGACATGCACTCGAGGCTTATGACCATTTCAAACAAACCACCACTTGTATTCTTACTGCACTCCAAATAGAGATTTCATCTCCAATTCTGTTGTAGCTCCTCAATGCGATATCCAGTCGCAACCTGCAATCAGCCTGAGTAGAATAACTGATGACAGTGATGGTCTTCCCAGGAACTGGTGCTGCATAAGCTCCAAGTCCAACAGGTAAAAAGATATTTGTTTAGGAGACTGTAGATGTTTGCGATCACCTGGCATGACATCCTCAGCCTGAAAACACACAGCCCTTCTGAGAGGTGAAGGAAACTGAACCTACGTCTGCAACGCCTGTGACATTGGTAATGCCTCTTGTGACCTCCGTCTCTTTCCTTTGCAGCTTCCTCTTGCTCAAGCATTTTCTATGCACTTCCTTCCTGTATGTTTGCTGATCTCACCACATTATGCCATTATGGCATGGACATTGATGGCCCTCCACTTTTGTAGTGTTGTCTAACACCTCCCAACATGAACTTCTTTTTAAGTGATCTGTTTCTAAGAAGACTACTGGGGACAAATATATCTTTGTTTCTGAATAAGGGCTTTAATCTCCTCTTTCCAATGCAGTCATACCAGAATGTCTAGCCTTGGTGCAAACGTAGATGCTTACCAATGATGGGGAAATTGAAGGGTGTTGGCACTATCTGCCAACATTTGCAGAGTCTATGGCAAAAGTCTGGGCAGGAACGCCTCAGCATGGAGGGCCAAAAGCTTTAATTTGCAACTGGGTTCATTATCTTTAGGGTAGATACTATCTGGTTAACCTCTCTTTGGCCTTCTCTGGGTCCATTTACAAGGTACAAAGGCAAAAATTTGGAGACTTCCAATATATGTTCAAAAAAATCAGTGTGGCTCAGTTTATTTTGGACAATCATCCAATAAAGACCTTACTTACTTATTTTATCCTTGTCAAACAAATGGTGCAAAATTACTGCCACCTCTGAAATCATCCCAAAGTATCCAAATTCTGAAATTTATAATATTTGCTCTCAGGTAATGTTTACAAGATCAGCAATACTCAGAAATAAGCAATTACATGAATGCAATATTTATAGGTTTTTCATGTCTTTACTTGTCCTATTACTATATAGGTTAGACTTCCACTATCATCCCTTTTGTTGTTTAATAACTCTTGCCTTCCAAACTATCACAGATGTTCCTTTCTTTTGTTCTGTCCACCTTCCTTAATTCTTTGTTTTTGCTTAAAATATTTGTATTTTAATTTTTAAGTGGTCAGACAAATATTAATCTAAAATATTAACTCTCACTCTTTGGAGATGTTGCCTAGCCTGCTTCGTGTTTATAACATTTCCTGTTTGTTCCATAGAGGACTTTGCTAGGCGCTGCCTGTATCACACATTGATTAATATATTCCAAACAACATGCAAATAACACATTGAATGAATCGTATAATAGGAGTTAACTAACTGCAATTTGTATCATCAGTAACTCACTTGGCAAAAGATTATCTCAATTCCCTTAAATTTCTTAGAATTGGACACAGGTTTGTCAGTCCTTTCCTGATGCCCCATTAATAACCATTGTGGTCCCTTCTATTTCCTTTCTAATGTTAAAAAAAAGTTTATTCTATGTAGGTACTTTCACTTATTTGCTGACACTCAGAAATCTTTTTAAGAGACTGAGACACTTGAGCAGCAGAGCCATTAAGCAGCTTAAAATGGAAAAAGTATGGAATGGAGTTGATTCAAATGTAATTGCATATGCAAAGCCATCACACAATTGACAAATTACCACAACAGTTCAAAAGTGGAGGGAGAAAAATAATTTTTCATTTATATATTTGTATGAAAATAATGATTTTCTCAATTTTAGAGTAAATGTTTGGAAGCAGGAAATAAACGAAAAATGTTAAGAAGAAAGGAAGAGCATAAACACAGAAACACAAATTTTAAAATATCCTCCAGAGGACAGACAGTATCTCTAGAATGAGAAAGTCACTAGCTTTTTAAATCTTTTATCCTTCAGGCTGATTGGTCTGTGAAATGGTGACTACTTATTAATGATAAAGGCCTCTGTCTGCCAACAACTATGTGATTGGGTCCAGGAGGCTGAACAGCTCGGGATGTTGTTATGGACCAGACCAAAGCCCCTCAAAAATAGCCTAGACCCTAACTTTTACTCATTTAAAGGCAAGTGTAAGGTGATGTGTTCCAAATGTAATTCAATTGGTAACACTACTCATGTTTGAGCAAAACAAACTTTATTCTTACCCTATAATTAAAATACAAACAAAAGAAAGAAGAATTGGTATAACTTTAACTCAATTGGAAAGCTTAACAGAATAATAGGTTATTTAACTGCTAAACAGCAATTGTCCTAATATGGTAACAACCCATTAAGACACCCTTGGCAATGGCAAATTCAGTAAAATAGATTGTTTCACATGCAATGTTTCTTCAGCCCGGGAGAAAAAAACATCAAGAGAAAATTCTGGAAGAGAGAGAACTCAAGTGTTTTTCTGTAGCAGGAAGGCACGTATGGCAGCTTCAAACGCCCAACAATAACAGAAAACTAAACTAAAATCCTGGTTCTATGGGAACCTGACTCCACCCATTCATGCTTCTTCTACTGTTCAAACTTGTTTAAAAAAACACAAAGCCTCACAAACTGTTTACTTTATTGGCTTCAGTCAGACAGCTCTATACCTCTGTCTCAATCTCTCTTCATTAAAATAAAGGACAAAATTCACCTCTGAAAGCCATAGTACCATCACAATGTACATGCTTGGATCAGAAGCCATCGGGCATCCGGAATATCTTTCCCACATTTATCCTGTCTATTCCTGTTAGAATTTTATAGGTTTCTATGAGGTACCCCCTCATTCTTCTAAACTCCTGTGAATGTAGTCCTAACTGATCCAGTCTGCCTTCATAATCCTCTAACGTTCATGATTAGATGTGACAGGAATGAAGAATTTTGATCTGATCTGCTAATTTTGTCTCTAGAATGCCATTTCTGCTATTTAGCATGCAAATAGTTCAGATATGTAGCTTCATCATATGGATAACTAATCTTTACCTGAGCCTTTTTGCTGCTTTTAGCATGCTTTCCCAGCCTCCTCATTGAACCAAATTTGATTCCTCAGCTGCATGATAAAAGGATAGGATTATTATGGACCTTGCAATTATAGATTGTGATGGAAAATAATTCTATGGCTGCTGATGGTGCAGAACACCTTGTGGTTGCCCAACCTTAAGACGCTGCAGCTATTTCGAATCTATTCCATTTAGCATGGTGGTAGTGCCAAACAATATAATGGAGCATGTCCTCAGTGTGAAGACAAAATTTTGTCTCTACAATGTTTGTGTGGAGGTCACTTCTACCAATGCTGTCATAGATAGATGTAGCGATAACAGCTGGATTGGTAAGGATGAGGTCAAGTAGGTTTTCCTAATGTTGACTCTCTCATCACTACCTGCCACAGTCCAGTCATGTAAATACTTCCTTCAGAATTGGTCAGTCGTAGTGCTACTGAGCTACTCTTTATGACAGACATTGGCGATCCTTAGCCAAAATAAATTCTATATTGAGGTTGGCTGGCTCGCCGAGCTAGTTTGTTGTTTTGCAGCTGTTTCATTACCCTGCTGGGTAACGTCCTCAGTGCAGCCTCCGATGAAGCATCGGTGTGTTTTCCCGCCTGGTTTTTAAACTCTGGAGTCCGTTGAGATGGATTGCCTCACTTCCGAGTTTCCTTCATACTGGAATGTATATGGGGTTGAGTTCAATGTGTTTATTAATAGCTTGCTTTGTGGAGTGCCATGCTTCCAGGAATTCTCGTGCCTGTCTCTGCCTAGCCTGTCCCAGGATCTTGGTGTTGTCCCAGTCGAAGTGGTGGTTCTCCTTGACCATGTGGATTGAGATGAGTGAGTATTGGTCGTGTCTTTTTGTAGCCAGTTGGTGTTCATGTATTCTTGTCGTTAGTTTCTTTCCTGTTTGTCCGATGTAGTGTTTCTCGCAGTCTCTGCAGGGGATTTTGTAGATGGCATTGGTCCTGTCCATGGCGGGGAGTGGATCAACGGACCCCAGAGTTTAAAAAGCAGGTGGGATAAGACACTGACACTTCATTGGAGACTGCACTGAGGATGTTACCCAGCATGGTAATGAAATGTCTGTGAAACAACAAACCAGGTTGGCGAGCCAACCAACCTCAACACCCACAACCCAAGCTACAGATCTACTCCAAAACCTTAGAAATTCTATATTCTCACAGCATCTTTCAAGTTGTGTTCAATATAGCAAAGTACTGATTCAACATTTGAGAGAGGGTGATGTGTGACAACCAGTGGGAGGTCAATATTTAATATGCTGCCACAAAAATTTAATAGACACAGAAGTTGTTGTTGTAAACACTAGGGCCCCTCCCACTTAACTGTATACCCCAAAGCCACCACCTTTGTTGGGTGTCCATGTTGGTAGGGGAGGATATTACCAGCAATGATGATGGGGAATTTGACTATAGGGTCAATTCTGGGAGCATGAATATGTCAGGCCGTTTCTTGACAAATCTTTGGAAGAGCTCTCTGAATTTTAGCACAGGTCAAGAGACGTGGTTGAGGAGAAGTTTGCAGAATCATTTGGGCTTGACATTAAGTCAGAATTTGATTGACAAATTTTAAGAGTTCTTATGAAATTCATGTTAATGTCAAGAATAACGTTTGTAATGACTACAAAGGGAATTGGTTGCCATTGCTAGAAACCATCACCTTGAGTCCAGGGTATTGTTGCAAGACTTCCAAACATCTTCAGCTGCTCAAGCATGAGATCAGCAGTGAGTTATTCGCTGATAACTACTCAATGTGTGGTTGTATAACTTTTCGTATAATTACCAGTCTGTGTTCGTATAGAGTCATACAGTCATAGAGATATAGGGAGAGGCTGAATAGACTGGAGCTATTTTCCATGGAGTGTCAGAAGCTGAGGGGTGACCTTATAGAGGTTTATAAAATCATGAGGGGCATGGATAGGGTAAATAGTAAAGGACTTTTCTGTGGTGCGGGTTGGGGGATGTGTGTGTCCAAGGGCATAGATTTAATGTGAGAGGGGTAAGATTTAAAAGGGACCTAAATGGCAACGTTTTCATGCAGAGGGTGGTGCATGTATGGAATGAGCTGCTAGAAGGGGTGGTGGAGGCTGGTAAAATTACAATATTTGAAAGGCATCTAGATAGGGATATGAATAGGACAGAAACAGACTCTTTAATCCAACTCATCCATGCCAACCAGATATCCTAAATAAATCTAATCCCATTGGCTAGCATTTGGCCGATATCCCTCTCAACCCTGCCCTTTTAAATCTTTCCCCTCTTACCTTAAAGCTATGCCATCTGGTTTTGGATGCCCACACCTCCTCCCCACACCCCCACTCACCCCACCATAGAAAATACCTTTACTATTTGCCCTATCCATGCCCCTCATGATGTTATTAACCTCTATAAAGACACCCCTCAGCCTCCGATGCTCCAGGGAAAATAGCTCCAAGTCTATTCAGCATCTCTCTATAGTGCAAACCCTCCAACCCTGGCAACATCCTTGTAAGTCTTTTCTAAACCCTTTCAAGTTTCACAATATCCTTCCTCCAGCAGTGAGACCAGAATTGCATGCAATATCCCAATAATCGCTGAATCTGTACAACTGCAACATGACCTCCCATGTCCTATACTCAGTGCAACTGACAAATAAGGCAATATGCAGAAGGGCCTGGGCAACATTCAGGATGGCTTGATATGTGGCAAGTCACAACTGTGCCATATATTTGCCATGTTATCACTATCTCTGGCAAGATAGAATCTAACTATCTCACCTTGACTTTGAAATGTATTACTGTTGCTGAGTTCCCCCAGCATCAACATCTGGCAGTAACTACTCACCAGACCCTTAATTGGATCATCTGTATAAATACTGCAGCTACAAAAGCAGGTCAGAGGCTGGGACTTTACGGGAAATAACATACCTAACGACTCTCCAGAGCCCAAGCATCAATAACAAGACACAAGTCAGTCAAGGCTGGTTTGTTAAGTATATTCAAGACTGAGATAGACAGATGTTTAATTAGCAAGGGAATCAAGGGTTATGGGGATAAGGCAGGAAAATAAAGTTGAGGATTATCAAATTAGCCATGATCACAATGAGTACCTGAGGAAATTTGATGGACCGAATTGCCGACTTCTGCTCCCATGTCATACAATCTAAGTCAAAAGGGCATAGGAATTCTCTCCACCTACCTGAATAAGTGCAGTTGTGTAACACTTAAGAAGCTTAGCAGCATCAAAGAAATATCAGTATGTTTAACTAATAATCCATCTTCCACCTTAAACATTCACTCAATCCACCACTATGCACAGTAGCAGAATGTATGCCATCTACAAGACACAGTGCAGTAACTTGTCAAGTCTCCTTTACAGCACCTTCCAAACCTGAGACCTCTGCTACCAAGAAGGAAAACGGCAGCAGATGCAGGGGAAAACCACCACTACAAAGTTGTTATCCCAGCCACACAACATCCTGAATTGGAAATTTATCATCATTTCCTCAATCACTGGGTTCAGATCATGAAACTTCGTAACAGCATGATATGTACATCCACAGAACAAGGACTGCAACTGTTCAAGAATATGGCTAACCATCAATGTCTTAAGAGCACTTAGAGATAGCCAATAAACGCAGATCTAGCTTCAGATGTATGCATTCTATGCATTAATATCAACAAGCTGTGCTCATGCTAGAATACTACCGCCCAAAATTCCTAATAGTAACATTTCCTCTAACATCCTACATGATCCATTCAGAAAATAGCATGATTAATGATAATGCCCCAATAACTTGTGACCTTGCCATATGTTAATGATGTTTGTCTCACATCATTGTTCACTGATTTTATCTTCAAGCAATATAATCAAGCTTCCACATAAAAATGTTGTATGTGGTTGGTGAGAATAATATGATATAATTACACTTCCACATTTAAAAAAGATTGTGGTATGTTATTGCTGAGAATAACAAAATAGAAATTCACAGGTTTTTATTCATTAAAGCTTGGTCTCTGGTTTTTAGTCCATAAGATGAGAACACACCAATAAGTGAATGATAGGTCACTATCTAATAACAAGATCAGAAAATGAACACAGACTGCTCTGGTAACACCCTAAGGATTTATTCTTATTTGAACTCTTTTATCAGATTGATTTTAAATTATATCATATACAGCCATTATTTTGTCCACATTATCAACTCAAAATGATGCAGAAGTGACATCAAACTGAAATATGATTTACTCCAATTAATGTTATCCAATTCATTTTATACCATTTTTATTTTCATGACTAATATCAGTCCTGGAGGGTGTGACAAAACATTATTATTTTTAACATAAATCCCTCTTCCATTTTCCAATGTAGGAGATTTTACGTAAAACAATGTGGCCTTGGAATAAGTTAAGGCAATGATAGAGAAATGTCATTTAGCAGGTCTGACTCATAAGCTTTTTATAAAGATGGGCAGTCAGTCATCTATTAACAGATGTTCTTTTAGCATCTGTCAATGCAAAGACCCTAGGGTTTGCCTGTGGACATTTTACTTCAAAAGTCAATACTACGCCATTCGTATGTCATTATCACCAAGCAGGTGCCTGATCATTCAAATTACCGATAAGGAATCTTTTGAGATTTGTGTATTGACAGCATCTTGTTGCCAGTCAATATTTCGATTGACAGGTGCATGTCAATAATCGAGCAACAGGTGCAGTTTACTTAGACTGTCAATAGCTGTAGGCGACCGACTGTTAAGACACTGTGAAATGTTTTGGAAACACACAGAGAATAAAATTTTGAGTTCTAAACAGAGGAATTCTCACAAACAATTGTAAAATGTTTTGAAAACTAGAAAAGTAAACAGACATATTCAACAGAAAAATAAATACATATAAATTATTATCTAAAAGTAGAAATTTTTAAGATATATTTGAGGTTTAAAAGAGTGCAAGTTACAATTTCCAAAAAAAAACTACTTGGAGATTCTTCATTTTGAACAAACATAAATGTTTACAGCATTTGTAGACTGCAATTCACTGTGCAATGGGCCAGTATAGGATCTAGCATTGCCTAGAATGGAAACAACCACTGATTTCTTCAGTTCTGTTATCACCTGCTACTTAATCCAAATAGCTACTGTTCTGTGATATGACAACTAGATAAGGGGAAAAATGTCATTACATATTGAGTGTGGATAACTTCACCATCTAGTTTCAAAGTGCTGAAAGTAAATACTGTCCTGACAAGTAGAGATGTGCAGTCCAATTATTTTGCCACTTTTACAAAGCATTTGGCTGAAAAGCAATGCAAAAGTGTGAGAATAAATTGGGAATGTGGCTCAATCTGACAGTACAATACAATTAAACAAGTGGAGCAAGATTCTTAGGGATTTTGTTTTATATTACCTTAATTTGACATACATGATGTCCAGTGCAGTATGAAGCTGAATTTTAGAAGTACTTGATTGTAAACTGTATACAAAAATGTCTGTCCTAGTGGGTAGAGTGTAATTCACAGTCTACAATACAGCACAGGCTATGCCACCTGCAATTTTCACTCTACAGCTATGACTTCTACATTGCATTATTAACTTCATGTCATGAGTACTTAACTGGTAGAAAGATACCTGTGATAGACCTGAGGTAAAAGTAGCTATTTAAATGCCAGTTCTTTTGTCTATTAATTCAAAATCTCAAGAATCCTGAAACTAAAAGAAGCAGCAATGATTGCACTCAAAAACTGTCATGTATTAATTATCTCACAAGTAGCCACAGGAAATTTTCTTTCACTTCTTACTATGGATATATTAGAACATTTCACGAAAGATGATGATAACCATTCTTTCATATATCTTCCTATTTTATTGCATGTTACAAGTAAAATCAGGGATAACAAAGCAGACTCAGCCTCTAAGCCATTGATTGATTATAAAGAGTTTTCTTTAGAAAGACCATATGTGAAGAAATCCCTATTTTCAAATAATAGCAGCTAATCTTGAGGTTCGAAAGTGATGAAGTGGGAGGCAAGAATGTTGGCAAAATATCGAAGGGACATGGAGAGGCATTCACTGCCTTCCTATCGCTGTTCATTTTGCCAGGAAATAGAGCAGATGAGCCACTTCCGGTGAGTCCAGCTTAGCCACTTAAACAGCTGATAAAATGACAATTCTTGCCTCTTGTTGACATTGTCGCAGCATATGGATAAACACACGGGTAGACTTCTGGCTAAAGATAAGTAGACTTTGAGCTGATTCTGGGACAGCACTCATTTTTGGCTCACTACACTCCACAGCATGGTCCTTTTCCTGGCAGCAATGGTGACCTGGCACTATCTGTCCTTGGTGACACAGTCACCCCTTCCCAGAGCCCACCTACCAATGTCCAGATTAGGATTTTGAGACAGATAGTCATTAATTTGTTTCCATTTTCTAGGTTCTGCCCAGCAGTAGCTAGCAGCAATGGAGGCACACTGGAGACTGTTGAACTGCTGGTCCTCTGATTGTACCAGAAGTTCTCTGGGACAGGCATCTTTAATTGGACAACAGCCCAGTTACATCCATTTCCGTACCTGCCATCAAAAAATACTTTCCAAGTTCTCACTCATAATCAAAGCAAAGTCACCTTCTGTTTTCAGCCTTGGCAGATATCACCATCGTAAACCTCCGCGCAATTAAGTATTTTCAAAATCTGTCATGCCGCCAAATTGATGACATAAGTATGATGGGCCAAACGGCCTTCTCTGTGCTGCAAGATACCATAATTTTGTGTCCACTTAAGTATATCCTGCTTCTGTGTAAGTTTCCAATGATTTTCATATTAAATTTTCTACTTTGATGAAAGCAACTTATATTCGTTTTCTCCCACATTAATTGGTTCATTTGTGTTCAGGTCATGTCATCGCCATTCAAATCGTATGGTATTCCATCTTAATGATTTGCAGGTCAAATTTTACAGAAACCAATGTGTACTAACTCTCGAAATACACATTACTTTCAATGGTCACTTCCGGAAGGATGGAGTTATGAACGGGTCATTGGTGTTGCAACACACTGCTCTCCAATCAGTTACATTTTGTAATACATGCGCTTTTTCTATTTCCCACCCCCGTAGGGTATCATTGCCACTCTCAGCCAAACAGTGCCCTTCTTTGGGTATTTGTTTGCACTGTTGTTATCAGGTTGAAATTACTCCTTTTCTTCGGAAAAACAAGGTACTTTGAGCAGTCAGTTCAATTTGGCTTAGCACTCAGGCCCTAAATGTGTAAGAACACTAATGCCACTCGTTGGATCAAGCGGTTCCACTCCAGAAAATAAAATTACGCAGAGACCAAAATAAAGAAATAACAGATTACACCATAACTGCAAACAATATAAAAAGGTTTATCAAGCAAAATCTTTCAATGGAGAAGTTGCACTTGGTGATCCAAATATGTTCTGTTAAATAAAACATTTTCCCAACGTTGCCTTAATTTTCCTTTCACTAACTTTGCCCCAACAGTTAAGTGTTTTACATAAATTGCAGATAAATAAGAATAGTTGCTCCGTAAAAGACATTAAAGAACTCCCAAAATCATCTTCCCGAATCCGGAATGCGCGTGAATTCTCAAAATGCTATGGGAACCGATGTAGCTATGTTTCGAAATAGATTTGTAAAACAATTTTGTCGTAGCCTTAAATTGCATATTCAGCGTTTCTTTTAAATGAAAACGCACACATATCAGATTAAACTCCAGAACGAGTGGAGCGTGACATTAATACATTTACTTTTTCCTCATGAAAAATTAATTAGGGCCGACTTTTAAATGAGAGTTTTTAAAACATGATCAGGCTGAAAGCATACGAGGTGAAGCTGAAAGAAAACGAACCACAATCTGAAAATCTTGCTTACTCGGATTACTTGACGGTGAATGCAATATTTCATGTCATTAATCTTTTTTTTCAGTTCAAATGTTAAACCGCGTCCGATGTAAGCAAAATCCTCACGTTACAGTTCTAAAGAGCGGTCATATTTATTAAAATTGATGGGTTCAAACATTTACTATCAGGTCAAAACCATTCAATAAAAAAAAGATAGGCAGAGGGAAGCTTTTATGAGTCGGTGCCATTGTGAAGTCATTTCGTGTTTCCAGGGTGTGCATTAGAATATTCCTGTACCAGATTAAATGTACATCGTGTTGTTGCCAAGAGGTGCTAAAATATTGAACTTTGGCAAATAGGTAAAGTGTGGTTCGAAAGTAATGTGAATTCGTATTTTGAATATTAGGGGTTTTTAAATGATCACTTGGATATGTAATGCTCCGCGTGCCCTCCTTATACTGCACACATGCTTGTCCTAACTTGCCTTCCTGCACAAGAATTCGCACACCCTAACACATCGATTTATTTTCTCTTGCACTATAACTGCAGACGTTTCCTTTTTTTTGAGCAAATGTCTCATGCCCCCCTGTTTGTCACCTACAGTGGTAATCTCTGGACAAGATGTCCTCTAATTCAAAACGATGCATTGCCGAGTCCCAGACTCAATTCTAGTCTGCTGCCAGCGTTTAAAGTGTTATTTTGAAAGCCTACTTTAACACTTTTGCATCGAAGGCTGTGGATGTTTCATGTTAACCGATCTGAATGAATCTCGTCCAGTGGTCGTCAGTACATGTAAAAAGCTTTTTGAGGTTTTTTTTATTGGAACCAAGCCTTGTTGTCCGGTTAAGTTGACTTGCACTGTCAATCTGTAACGCACTGTGCTGGTGCTGTTAGTCGCTGTGTTAATGTTCCATATATCTGACTCGAACTTCACATCCGTCCATATCTTTTATTGTAAACTTTCGACTTTAAGCATGTTACTTTAAATGGTCGCGAATAGGCTATTAAATGAGCCCCAGATCATTGAAGCTGGCAGTTCACTTGTCACCCAAGAGCCAAAGGTCGAATTTTGAACTTGTGTGTATCTTCTTGACGAGTTTTGCTACATTTAAACAATTTGCCGCCGTTCATATTTCCCGTCTCAGTTGGCGTGTGGATAACTTGGCAGTATTGATCCGTCGAGTAAAGTTGCCTTTTTATTTTCATACTGCACTCTGTGACCATTTATACATCTACTTGAAATCTCTAGAGAGAAGCAAGGTCATTCGAGATCATTTTGGTTCTTGGTTAAGAACCATTAGTTTACGGCAGCCTCGAGTTTCGACATAAAATGACTCATTCGGTTGTCCCCCGGGGGACCCATTTCTGTTTGTTATGAATTATTTGTACACTTCCCCCACTATTAAAATTAGCTTCGTCGTGCGTGAAGTCTGCGCAGATGGCGTCCTAAGCACTTTGTGCGTGAGTGTATGTGTGTGTTGTTAACGGCACTCTTTCCTAACCAATTCTCTTTCCTTTTCATATATTGGAGTCGACCATGCCCATTCTTCTGGCGACTGCAGGATGAGAGCTTGTCGTTCAGATCACAGGCATGCATCTCGTAATGAGATCATTTGTGTTATAAATATCACCGTGCCAGCAGTAGCCTTTGCATGGATATGTCTGGTGGTCACACCACACGCCGTGGCTGGTGCAAGGAGCAAAGGATCAGCAAAATGCGGGCATCGACCTAGCACGGAGCACCCCGGGGAGATCTGTTGGAAGAATGCGCCTTCACTGCCTCGTCCTCCTCTTTCTGAATCACACTGTCCACTTCTCTCCAGGGCACAGCGAACAGGTAGCGTCTGCAGAACTACTTCGAGGTACAACAAATGAGAGCTCCACCGTGTTGCAGAGCCGTAGATCACTAAGGAACATGTACCAATGGAATAGACCTGGGCCCCGCACCGGAAGACTTTATTGCAGAGTTGGAATTGGTTTTCATTTGCAGATCCAGCCTGATGGCAAAGTCAGTGGCTCGCATGAAGCCAACCTATTCAGTAAGTATTTATTCGAAATAGGTTCACAAGACAATGATAGACCCTACTGCATAAACATAAATTTTACGAAATGGCCTCTGACAGCATTTTTATGGGGACATAGCTCCTGAACTTATGTTTGTCTACAGCGTAGCCAATGATATATCCAATCCCATTCAGCTATACTTTATATTTCCCTGATTGCTTTGGTTACAAGTGTATTACTTTGATTATAAAGGACAGAGGTGTTTAAGTTGTTACAATAGGAAACCACCTTTGTCAAAAATACTGTTTATTCTAATTAATGGCGAGTTGGATCATATGCGTCTACACATTGGCATTTTCCATATATTGGCTTTGCTGTCGATGTGCAAGATATTGACATTGCTTGGAATTGTTTTAGATATTTGAAAGATAATGTAAAACTTATAACAGTTATAATATTCTACAGTGCGGTGTCAGGAAATCATCCTCATTAGCCTAATTCGACATAACAGAAAACGGCGTTTCTTTGCAAAGTTATTTTTTGTTGCAAAGATCGATTTTGTGATGAGTGTTTCCGGGGTCAGGTTGGCTGGCGTGTGTTTCATTGTGCGGTCATGTTAAACTGCTAAGTATGTCGCTAACAGGTGCAGGCTGGAGGGAATTGAGTGCTTGAAGTTATTGGGTTAGTGAACGGCGTGGTTATTACCCCCTAACATGTCATATCAATACGTGGATTGACAGTTATTCATTGTCGGAAATAATTTTTAAAACCCCATCAAATTACGCTTTTTCTAAAGTTTGTAAACGACACGAATCAGAAATCTTAAACTGCACATTACCGATATGGAAGTTGTATGTGGGCAATGCCATTAGTCATATATATGTATGAATAAATAACCTTCGTTTGAAGACAATATCTATCAGATTCCCCAATGTGTAATTCCAGCCTGTCAATAACATGGGAACGTGCTCTGTGACAAAACAATATAGCGCAAATGAATGGACAAGGTATTTTATAAATAGCAAATTATTAACATATTTTACAACTTCAAATATTTACGGGCCTACTAACTTCGTGAGACCTTCCATTATAAAAGGGAATTGTTTGAGAAAGCTCTCTGAAGCTTGCAGTCGCAGTGTGTGCGTGCATAATTTAAAAATCTGACAGCAAGAGTCTTATTGTGAAATTTCACTTGCAGGTATCTTGGAAATATTCGCCGTGTCTCAGGGGATAGTGGGAATTCGAGGAATTTTTAGCAACCGATTTCTAGCAATGAATAAAAAGGGGAAACTCCACGCAACTGTGAGTATTACCTGAGGTGCTATTTAGACAAAAAATGTACAGCGCAGAAGAAAAAAAATTGAATGCAAATTTATATCAAAGTCTGATGCGTCCAGCCATTCATTCAAATGAATGAGTCAAAATGACTTTCACGTTTTAGAAGATGGATTCGATTCAGTAGGCGTGGTCAACATAGCATCTATTTGGATGCATTGTTCATGAAGTTCAGTGCAGCCGTCATAAATCATCCATGAAGCATCCAGATATAAGAACTACCCTCGGTATTTTTTCTAAAGCGGACTATCAAATCACTTTCTACCATGATCTTTCTCTGCAGCAAGCAAACATTTGTTAAACACCGTAACCGAGATTTGTCCGAATGCTCCTTGACCTTAAAGTACACTCAAAGCCCCCAAAGCACATATTTTTGCAGATGCCTTTTGTGCGCAGGAAAACAAGCCTCTTCGCGTTTTCTTTTCCTTTTTGGCACTGACATCAAAGCTATACGATCTTTAACAGCGCAAAACCAATAAGTGAAATGTACACGATTGGTGAAATAAACTCACCATCCCGCTGATTTCAAAACGCGAGCGGTCCCGAAGATTGTTCAAACCTTGTTCTCTTTGAAAAAGCTCCAACTATTTAAGTAAAATGAAACGTTGGTGTGTATATATATGTATAAAATATATGAAAAAAAAACATCATAAGCGTCTGGGATCAGTGGATTGCTTTAAAGTTGACGCTATATTAATATTGTAATAATAGTCTGTAATATTAGGTTCAGATATTTTGCCGGCTATTAAATGCCACGTTCAGTGTGAAAACCAGCGGGTGTTGCAGGCTGACTAGGCTTTACATTTAAATAATAGTCGAATTTTGCTTTTACATCGCCGTGGATCTCTTCGGAGAAATTTCAACTAAATAATAATCCAATGTATTTAAAATTGGTGGTGGTGAAGGGGTGTGTGGTGATTGGATAAAATTAACATAACTAACAAAATGGAATGACTGAATATCATGCAGACGTCTAAACATACAAATTGACATTTGGCATAACCTGCCTTCTACTAAAATTAATGCAATTAATACTAAATGGCATGTGGGTGCGTGCCAGTCATGGTTGGGTGAAGTTCTTGTGATTGCTTAATAAGTTTGAGAAGGACCGAGAGAATCCTGTCGCCTGTCAGTAAGTGTGGCGCGTTGATAGGACTCAATCTGTCCACTTGCCTCTGAAATGAGAAGAAAGTCAATCGTACGAACAATTCTGCAATCCTGCCAAATCAATTCATATATTAGGTTGTAACACTGCTCCAGTCTTTTTCTCTTATCTTGACTAGTCGCCTGACATCAGTCTCTTTTTTTCCAAAATACAGATGGCAACGTAATTAAATCAGTGACTGAGTTTGAAGGATATTGTGTTCCAGCATTATATACGGACGAGCAATTATCAACCGCTGCACAAAGGAGATTTTCCTTTAATTCTTCCGGAGGATTTGGCGTATTTTGTAATATTGCAATTTTAAATTTCAGGTTAATTGCTAATTTGAGTGCACTGAATTTGGAAATTGGACAAGCCATACACCAATGATTTCGTATAGAATTTAAAGGAACACCTCTCTCTCATTTTGACCCATGATGGTGGAAATAAATTATTTGCCAAATTTAATCTAAATTCCGAAAACGCAATTGGCATGTTTCTAAGGCAAAGCCACAAATAGGAATTAACAGAAAATAGTTTTCATGAATTTATCTAGCCTGCTGTGTTTTTATAAACGGGAGAGCTTTAAAAGTCGGCTGAGACAGGTGCATGGGGAGGTTATGTAGATACAGTTTCTGAAAGTTGTCAACATGTTCTACGATGACAAAAGAGCTCCTGTCACTGCTACAGAGAAGGCTTTCTAGGATCATTTTCAGATTAACACCGCAATGTCCAGTCTTACAGCATCTAATCAAAACTATATCAAATATGATTTTTAAAGAATTACCTCGATTGAAAACGCCTACGTTGCCAGGACCGTTTCACCGGTGGTTTATGACGAACTGTAGGCGCGATTTACCGATCACGTATCAAGTTCTTTTTCTCCATAGTTTGCGGTTTCAACTTCTTCTAACTCGATAATCTGTTTGCTGATACTCCTTACGTCAAAGCAATTGAGTGTTCTCGGGTAAATACTGTCACACTTGCGAAATTTATCTGGAATCGAGTTTGCATAACAGGACAAAACAGTGCGCTTTCCCTAACCAAAAGGGCATTGCAAAACACGGATGTACAATGCACTAGAATGTGCAATCAAATCTCTACGGATTTCAACGCCCGGCCTTTGAAAAAGAAATAACCGAAAAGAAAGAAAGACAGTCATGGACACATGGTCACGTAGAGTCATACAGCACAGAAACAGATCCTTTGGTCCAACTTCCCAATCTCACCTAGTCCCATTTGCCAGCATTTGACCTAAATCACTCGAAACGTTTCCTATTTATATACCCATCAGATGCCTTTTAAATGTTGTAATTGTACCTGCCTTCACCACTTCCTCTGGCAGTTCATTCCAGATACACACTACCTTTTGCATGAAAAGGTTACCCCTCAGGTCATTTTTAAATCTTTCCCCTCTATCCTTAAACCTAAGCCCTCTAGTTTTGGACTTCCTGACCTTGGGAAAAAGACCTTGGCTATTCACCCGATACATTCTTGTCATTATTTTATAAACCGCTATAAGGTCACTCCTCAGTCTCCGATGGTCTAGGGGAAAAGACCCCGGCCTATTCAGCCTCTCCCAATAGTTCAAAACCTCTAGTACTGGCAACTTCCTTGTAAATCTTTTCTGGACCCTCTCAAGTTTAACAATATCCTTCCTATAGAAGGGCGACTAGAATTGTACGCAGTGTTCCAAAAGTGTCCTTACTCAATGTCCTGTATAGCTGAACTTGACATCCTAACTACTATACTCAATGCCCTGACCAATAAAGGCAAGTATGCCAAAAGCCTTCTTCACCACCCTGTCTACCTGCAACTCCATTTTCAAGGAACTAAGCCCCTACACCCCGGGTCTCTTTAGTTAGCCACACTCCCCAGCATCCTACTATTTACTATATAAGTCCTACCCTGGTTTGCTTTACCAAAATGCAACACCTCAGATTTTATCTAAATTAAATTCCATCTACCACTCCTCAGCCCATTGGCCCAACTGATCAAAGTCCCTTTGTACTCTGAGATAATTTTCTTCACTGTCCACTACACTACCTGTTTTGTTGCCATCTGCAAACTTATTAACCATACCTCCTAAATTCACATCCAAATCATTTATATAAATGCTATAAAGCAGTGGACCCACCACTGATCTTTATAGCACACCACTGGTCGCAGGTCCGATAAACAACCGTCCACCACCACCCTCTGTCTCGTACCTTCAAGCCAGTTTTGTATGCAATTGGTTAGCTCCCCCGGATCACATGTGATCTAACTTTACTGATCATTCTACCATGTTGAACCTCATCGAACGCTTCAATAATCGGGGGCATAGATATGTGGCAAAGTGCAGGAAGTTCTGAGGAGATTCAAGGGAGAACCCAATGCCTCTGTTTCTATATTTAAAAGTCCCTTAAAAGTACATTTTGGGGAGTTAATCTCGGAAAGAAAATGTGACAAACTGCACGTATAAGTTCAAGGATGGATGCTAACGTGCGAGTTTAGAAGTTCATATAGCCAATGTCTACCGCTTTGCCTTCATCAGTCTTCTTTGCCCGTTCTTCAAAAAGTACAATCAAGTTAGTGAAACATGATTTCCCATGCACAAAGCCATGTTGACTATCCACAATCTGTCCTTGCCTTTCCAAATGCATGTGAATCCTGGCCCCCAGAATCCCCTCCAAAAATGTACCCACCACTGACATAAGGCTCACTGGTCTATAGTTCCCTGGCTTTTCCTTACAGCCTATCTTAAATAATGGCACCACAATTGCCAGCCTCCAATCCTCTGCCATCTCACCCATGGCTATCGATGACACAGATATCTCAGCAAGGGGCCAAGCAATGTCTTCACTAGCTTCCCACAAAGTTCTGGGAAACACCCCAATCAAGTCATGGGGATTTATCTACTTTTATATATTTTAAGACATTCAGCACCTCCTCTTCTGTAATATGAACTTGATTATTCATTGTTAAGGCCAGTATATCATCAGCAGGGAGCCCTTGTGATGCAGTGGTACTGTCCTTTTTTTAGAGCCAGGATGACTGGGTTCAAGTCCCATCTACTGCTGAAGTCTGCAAAAAATCTTTGAACAAGTTAACTAAAAAAATCTACCATCACCAGCCAATTTCCCACAAGATTTTCTTTGTAACCACTTTTGATTAACCTCTTCTGAAAGAGTGTGTTCTTGTGTTACTGTGGTAATGTGGCTCAAGTCCTATCTGCTCCAGAGGTGTGTTACAGCATGTCTGTA
This sequence comes from Ginglymostoma cirratum, assembly GCA_024137785.1. Lineage (NCBI taxonomy): Eukaryota > Metazoa > Chordata > Chondrichthyes > Orectolobiformes > Ginglymostomatidae > Ginglymostoma > Ginglymostoma cirratum. The sequence goes on from JAHRHZ010000050.1 coordinate 35,218, forward strand.
TAGTTTAATTAAATGCATGTGTATTATGCATATATATTGGGTGAATTTGATGGTCATGGCATTTCCTGTTGGCATGTTCATATTATTTTACTACTTTCTTACCAAGAAGCACATCTTTCAAAAATAATAGCTTAATAGATTGTCAAAGTGCAGATCTAAACTCGCACGTTAGCATCCATCCTTGAACTTATACACGCAGTTTGTCACATTTTCTTTCCGAGATTAACTCCCCAAAATGTACTTTTAAGGAACTTTTAAATATAGAAACAGAGGCATTGGGTTCTCCCTTGAATCTCCTCAGAACTTCCTGCACTTTGCCATATATCTATGCCCCCAATTATTGAAGCCTCCATTAAGGGGAAATGCTTCTTTCAATTTACCATATGTATGCCTCTCATAATTTTGTATACCTCAATCAGGTCACTTCTCAACGTTCTTCACTCTAACAAAACAAAACATCCTATCTAGTCTGTCTTCATAACTGAAATACTCCAGCCCGGGCAGCATCCTAATGAATCTCCCCTACACCCTCTCCACTGCGAGCACATCCTTCCGAAAGAATGGTGACCTGAAATGCATGCAGTACTCCAACTGTTGCTTAACTAATGTCTTATGCAGCTCCATCATAACCTGTTTGCTCTTCTATTCAATGTCTCGACTAATAAAGACAAATATATCTTTTTAACCACTTTATCCACCTCACCTGTTGTCGTCAAGGATCTGCTAACATGCCCACTAAGGTCTCTCTGATCCACCAGGGTCCTACCATTCATCGTGTGTTCCCTTACCTTGTTAGTCCTCCGAACGTGCATCAGTTTACACTTTTCGGAATTAAACTTCATTTGCCAGGGTTCTGCCCATCCGATCAACCCATCTACATTGTCCTGTAATCTAAAACTGGAGTCTAAATACGTGTTCAAATCAATGTGCAGTGAATGAATCATTTGTTTCCTTTTGTTGTCCGAGTGCTTGGGTTCCTATTGTATCTTCGCTACATGCTCACTTAGTCCGTAATATCTACATACAGATGTGGCCAGCACAGTGGCAATGTCCCTACCTCTGGGCCAGGAGACACGGGCTCAGGCTTCTCTGCTCCAGCGATGCGTAAGGGTATCTCTGAACAGGTTGATTGGAAAAATATAAAGAACGTTTCATCCATAAGTCTAGTAGGTCACTACAGCATAAGCAGAGATGTGAGACGTCCAGAATAAGTGTTCTGCAAAGCGGTCCCCAAGTGTCTACACTCCCCTCCAGCCCCACCACACCCAGCACTTTTCCCTGCAACCGCAGGAAATGCTACACCTGCCCCTACACCAACACACCCCCCCCCCCCCCCATCCCAGGGCCCAAGAAGACTGTCCACATCAAGTAGATGTTCTCCTGCACATCTGCCAATGTGGTATACTGTATCTGCTGTTCCCCTCGTGGCCTCCTCTACATCGGGGAAACCAAGCGGAGGCTTGGGGACCGCTTTGCAGAACACCTGCACTCAGTTCGCACTAAACAACTGCACCTCCCAGTTGCGAACCATTTCAACTCCCCCTCCCATTCCTCAGATGACATGTCCATCCTGGGCCACCTGCAGTGCCACAACGATGCCACCCGAAGGTTGCAGGAACAGCACCTCGTATTCCGCTTGGGAACTCTGCAGCCCAATGGTATCAATGTGGATTTCACAAGCTTCAAAATCTCCCCTCCCCCTACTGCATCCCAAAACCAGCCCAGGTCGTCCCTGCCTCCCTAACCTGTTTTTCCTCTCACCTATCCCCTCCTCCCACCTCAAGCCCCACCCCCATCTCCTACCTACTAACCTCATCCCGCCCCCTTGACCTGTCCGTCCTCCCTGGACTGATCTATCTCCTCCCTACCTCCCCACCTACACTCACCTTTACTGGTTCCATCCCCGCTTCTTTGACCTGTCTGTCTCCTCTCCGCCTATCCTCTCCTCTATCCATCTTCTATCCGCCTCCGCCTCTCTCCCTATTTATTTCAGAACCCCCTTCCCCTCCCTCATTTCTGAAGAAGGATCTAGGCCTAAAACGTCAGCTTTCCTGCTCCTCTTGGCCTGCTGTATTCATCCAGCTGTACACCTTGTTATCTAAAATGAAATGCTGACGGGATCGGTGAAAGAGGGACGCGAGGAGACTCGTGTGAAGCCTTAAAACCCATACGGGAGCATTTGAGCCAATGGCTCGTTTCTGTCTTTGCTAAGTGATTCTATGTAAAACTCATCACTATACTCTAAATGTCTGCGTAAAAGGAAATTCTTTCTTTTTTTTGCTTTCTCTTACAGACCAAGTTTACAAATGAATGCATTTTCAAGGAGAGATATCAAGAGAACAGTTATAACACTTACGCCTCGGCCACTTACAAAAGCGAAAACAATAGCCGTGAGTGGTACGTGGCTTTAAATAAACGCGGGAAGGTGAAAATGGGGAACAGCCCTCGAGTGAAACCTCAGCACATTTCTACACATTTCCTTCCACGGTTCAAACAGTCTGAGAAAGAGAAGACGTTCAAAATTACTCGGAAAATCCCAGATAAAAAAACGCCACCTAAACCTCCAAAACCACCTCCTGCAACAACTATCCGCAGGAAGAGTACAAGGGTTATCAGATACAGGCCAAAATTTCGTTTTGGATAGCGAATGGATTGAACTCTTATTTGGTTCGGGGGACAGTGACTTTGTTGGAAAGCAGCTGTGCTGCACTGGCGATACACAGGGAGACAAGAGTGACTTCTTCACCCATAGGGTGCCACCACGCTGCGCGCAGCACCGGCTGTGTGGGCCAGGAGAGGTCTGGCTGTGTTGCAAAGATGCTGTATCAGCATTAGGAATGCGAAACTGTACGGGTATGACACAAAAACCAAACTGTTTGTTAGCAGGACGTATATTGACTTGGTTTCAAGCAACTCTTTTTTAAAAAAAAGCACAGCTTAAAAAAAAACATTCATTTTCATTGGAAAATTTATATTAGGTTCTGGGGGAGAGGTGCGCTTATTGAACATAAAATCAAGTTTGGTAACGGAAGCAAATAACATTTTGCTCCAGGAGAAATGTTGGATATGTCTTCAGAAATGTTGAATCCTTCTTTATTTTCATAGCCTTTTTCCAGAAATTAAAAAAAAATTCTAAGAACAAACAGGGAAATATGCTCATTTGTTTTCGCTCGGGAATATAGGGAGCCATCACCGCTATGCGATAATGTACTTGTTTATTACTGCTTCGAAAGCACATGCAACGATATGTTTTTTGGAGTGGTCATACTCCGGTGGTGCACGACCTTTGAACCCGCCTTTCTACTGGGGAACAGCTGGAAGGGTGGATTACAGGCCGTCGATCAAACTCTCACTTCGGAGTTCGGATGTTTAAAATATCCCTGCCATCATCTTAGCATTCCACTTCTTAAAAACCCGCAGGGAAAGGACTGTTTTGCAGGGAAGAAAACACACACACATGCTTTTGGGAGCCAACTTCTGTCTATAGGTGTATCAAGTGGCAGACATCAACGTCATGGCCCATTATCGCACACTGTCATCAGAAACGCTCTATTAAGAAAACTCTCTCCTGGGACTCATGTCGGGAAGGTAACGATTCCTGTGATAGCCACTGCGTTAAAACAAATAACTTATTGTGTACAAGGACAAGTTGTTCTGATCGTTTACATGTTTGAGTTGCGCCAGGGTATCTATTTGCAAATAACAAGCATTGAGATAACATTAATCTATTATGCATACATTCTTAATTTAAAAACTTTTGAAGCAATATTCTGCAATGATATTATTCATATACAACACATGTATTCCTATTGTTTGTTTACATTCATGACATTTGATTGTCGGTGTGATTGTCTATTTACAAAGGTTTTCTCATTTCCCTTTGGTATATCAACGCAGCTTGTATATTTTCTCATGGCCTTTGTGATCTTATGGGATTTGCAGTATAAAACATGAGTAAACATGCCGCGGAAAATGATTAATGAAGGTTTATTAATTAATCTCAATCATATTTTTTTCATTAAATGAAGTGAATTTTATTGAGCGTGATCCAAGAGTCTCTTTTTCTGATTTGCGTGCAGCGTGCATTGGATTCTCAAAGGAGAAAAAGAGGTAACGTTTCGGATCCGGTGACCCTTCCACAGTCACCGGACCCGAGGGTCACCGGACCCGAAACGTTAACTCTTTTTCTCCTTCACAGATGCTGCCAGACCTGCTGAGTTTCCCAGCAACTTTGTTTTTGTTCATAATTTACAGCATCCGCAATTCTTTCGGTTTTTATTTTGGATTCTCAATGGTTCAGTAATAGGTTGCACATCTATCAAAATGTCCGAAAACGACGGACAAAAAAACAGCAAAGGGAACACTCTCTGTGTGAGCTGTTACATTGTCAGACTTGCGTGATTTACAATCGCGGCCTCACTTGATTTCAAAGTTTTTTGTCTTGCTATTAAATAAAACACTTGGGAAGTCTGGCCGTTCCGCTATTCAAATGCAAGTTATTGTGTCAGTGATTAGTTAATGAGTTTATACATCGTGATGAGCGATACAATTAATGATATTTAAGAAAATCTTCCCATGAGGCAAACGATGTTCGCTGACGAGTGGTTTAAACCCGTTTTGTGCTATTCATTTTCAAGAAAAACATTCATCCGGTCTAATGGGAAATAAGACTTGCCCGGCGATGTGACATGAAATTTGATTATTCCTAATTATCCGTTCAGAGACTACGTCTGGAGCAGGTGGGACTTGAACCCAGCCTTCCTGGCCGAAACGCGGCGATGCTACACCGTACCACTAAAGTTCCTATGTGACCTGCAGATTCTGGAAATGGGATTCCATTAGTTGGTACTAATTTAGGAATTACATAACGTTGCTGAGAACTTAGTGACAGTAAGATAAAATACAATGTTTTTAACATCGTGTAGAATATTAAATATAATTAGATATTATTTATTTCAACTTAGTTTTAATGCAGTCAACAGCCAATGAATCTGACTTTGAAAGCTTGACATGAAGTGAGTTTGAGCAAAGTAGTTCTGCACTATTGCAACGGGATCATCCTGAGAGGGAGTTTCAGGACGAAATGGAAAGGTTAGACAATCATTCCCATCAATCAGGCTTGAAACCTGTACTGCCATTTAGCGATTACCATTGCCTTTAAACTCATAATTTGTAGATAATGTATTCTTCTCTGATTGCATTTTGTAAGAAAAATGAGCTATTTATGACCTGGAACTAGCCCGTATTTGCTGGAGAAAATACCCTACCTTTATCAAGAGATGTTGCTGTATGTCATGGGTTCTGTGTGCTGCAGTTCATAGAAACTCTTAAAATAAACACTTGCTGAATAAAGACTGTTGCAGATCCTGCCATATGTTGCTAATATGATGCAAATCATCGGCACAATGTAGCTCATAAACACTCCTTTCACAGATAGGGCTACAACCCCATCTTCCAATCCACATGCCATTAGAGCATGGAATTGATTCATTTATATGTTCTGATGATTTTCTTCAATCACATTCAACAGAAATTTCAAGAATAAAAGCAATTTCAGTTCAGTTACCATTAAACTGTAAATTCTGAGGCTTTATAATACATTTTTAAAAAGATTTGACAGCCTTATTATGGATTATAACAGGAATACATGCAAATTGCTGTCACTGCAGTTTATTTTAATTTTTATTTATGCAACTCTTAATGTGTTCAGAAACTGTATAAAACTGGTTATTGGAGATTTACAGGTACTTCTTTAAGACATTTTCCTGGAATTGCTGAATTGCCACATAATTGATAATTACACTGTGACTTTTAAAATTTATTGTTTTGAACTTTGGACAGTGGAGCAACTTTCTCAGTTATTTGCCCACCTCCAACAGCAGAACTTTTGATGCCAGCACATTACACCTGTAGCTGCAAGCATGGTGCTGTCTTTGAACATTTGACTAGGCTCGCTAAGACTGTGTTGATTTTGGAGGAAGGAAAAGAAGCTGGCTAACATGACAAGCACGTGACATCAGCCACAAGCTGTCCAGGAAATGTGTCTTGTGATGCAAAAATAACTATTAGGCATCATAGGAGACAAGGGCTATCTATTTTTCAGTAGGTTCAATCCCAAAGATGTAATGTATACTGGAGCTTGATTTATAGTTGACATTGGGAAGAGAGTTAACCCAAACTGTTGCAGTTACAGTTAGTTCCACTCAACCTTTTTGCAAAGATTACATTTTAATCTACTAGTGAGTTTAATATATCAGTTGTCTGTATCAGAGATAACAAGGTGTAGAGCTGGATGAACACAGCAGGCCAAGCAGCATCAGAGGAGCAGGGAGGCTGACGTTTCGGGCCTAGACCCTTCTTCAGAAATGGGGGAGGGGAAGGGGGTTCTGAAATAAATAGGGAGAGAGGGGAAGGCAGGTAGAAGATGGATAGAGAAGATAGGTGGAGAGGAGACAGACAGGTCAAAGAGGTGGGGATGGAGCCAGTAAAGGTGAGTGTAGGTGGGGAGTTAGGGAGGAGATAGGTCAGTCCTAGGGAGGACGGACAGGACAAGGGGGCGGGATGAGGTTAGTAGGTAGGAGATGGGGGTGCGGCTTGAGGTGGGAGGAGGGGATAGGTGGGAAGAAGGACAGGTTAGGGAGGCGGGGACAAGCTGGGCTGGTTTTGGGATGCGGTAGGGGGAGGGGAGATTTTGAAGCTTGTGAAGTCCACATTGATACCATTGGGCTGCAGGGTTCCCAAGCGGAATATGAGTTGCTGTTCCTGCAACCTTCGGGTGGCATCATTGTGGGACTGCAGGTGGCCTAGGATGGACATGTCCTCTAGGGAATAGGAGGGTGAGTTGAAATGGTTTGTGACTGGGAGGTGCAGTTGTTTAGTGCGAACCGAGCATAGGTGTTCTGCAAAGCGGTCCCCAAGCCTCTGCTTGGTTTCTTTGATGTAGAGGCCACAACGGGAACAGCGGATGCAGTATACCACATTAGCAGATGAACATCTGCTTGATGTGGAAAGTCTTCTTGGGGCCTGGGATGGGGGTGAGGCGGAGGTGTAGGGGCAGGTGTAGCACTTCCTGCGGTTGCAGGGAAAAGTGCAGGGAAAAATGAGGAGCAAGTTTTTTTTGCACAGAGTGGAAGGAGTGTGTAACACACTGCCAGGGGTGGTGATGGAAACAGATATGATACGGGCATTTAAGAGACTTCTAGATAAGTACATGAATATGCAAGGAATGGAGGCATATGGAGGGGAGTGTGGAGCGGACGAGGGAGTCACGGAGAGTGTGGTCCCTCTGGAAAGCAGATAAGGGTGGGGAGGGAAAAATATCTTTGGTGGTGGGGTCAGATTGCAGATGGCGGAAGTGTCGAAGGATGATGCGTTGGATCTGGAGGTTGGTGGGCTGGTACGTGAGGATGAGAGGGATTCTGTTTTGGTTGTTAGTGCGGGGAGGGGGTGTGAGGGATGAGTTGCGGGAAATGCGGGAGACACGGTCGAGGGCGTTCTTGACCACTGGGGGGGGGCAGAAGTTGCAGTCCTTGAAAAACGAGGACATCTGAGATGTACGGGAGTGGAATGCCTTATCCTGGGAGCAGAATCGGCGGAGGCAAAGGAATTGGGAATAGGGGATGGCATTTTTGCAGGAAGGTAGGTGGGAGGAGGTGTATTATAGGTATCTGTGGGAGTCGGTGGGCTTGAAATGGATATCGGTTTCTAGGTGGTTGCTAGAGATGGAGACAGAGGTCCAGGAAGGAGAGGGAGGTATCAGAGATGGTCCAGGTGAACTTCAGGTTGGGGTGGAAGGTGTTGGTGAAGTGGATGAACTGTTCGAGCTCCTCGTGGGAGCACGAGGCGGCGCCGATACAATCAAACAGCTTAATGCAGTTCTATTTTTCAGGAGTCACTGAGCCAATAAAGCCCACAAGGAGGACATTCACCCCATCCAACTATGTCGTTTCATTGTATAATTTTGATCAATCGGCTATCAAATTTTCTTTTGAAATCATTCATCGTCCCTACATCCATTGCTCTCATAGGTGAGACAACAGACAATAGGTGCAGGAGTAGGCCATTCGGCCCTTCGAGCCAGCACCACCATTCATTATGATCATGGCTGATCATCAACAATCAGTATCCTGTTCCTGCCTTATCCCCATAACCCTTGATTCCATTATCTATAAGAGCTCTATCCATCTCTTTCTTGAAAGTATCCAGAGACTTGGCCTCCACTGCCTTCTGGGGCAGAGCATTCCATATATCCACCACTCTCTGGGTGAAGAAGGTTTTCCTCAACTCTGTTCTAAATGGCCTACCCCTTATTTTTAAACTGTGTCCTCTGGTTCTGGACTCACCCATCAGTGGCAACATGCTCCCTGCCTCCAGAGTGTCCAATCCCTTAATAATCATATACGTCTCAATCAGATCCCCTCTCATCCTTCTAAACTCAAGTGTATACAAGCCCAGTCACTCCAATCTTTCAACATGTGATAGTCCCTATATGAGAGGGAGAAAGTTAAAAGGAGATGTGAAGAGCAAGTTTTTTTTGCACAGAGTGGAAGGAGTCTGGAACACACTGTCAGGGGTGGTGATGGAGACAGAAATGATAGGGGCATTTAAGAGACTTCTAGATAAGTACATGAATATGCAAGGAATGGAGGCATATAGACCATGGGCAAGCAGAAGGGACTCGTTTCATTTGGCGTCTTGTTCAGCACAACATCATGGGCCAAGGGGCCCATTCCTGTGCAGTACAGTTCTGTGTTCTATGTTCTAGATGGTGAGCTCCAAGCTTTCACCGCACACTGAGTAAAATTCTGCCCCATATTCTTCCTGCATTTCTGGCCCAAAATATTGTATCTGCAAGCCTTAATTGGCAGTGGAACAAAAAGCAGAACCACAGGGTCTTCCTGTCATGGATTTCATTGGGCTGGAAGCACAAAGCTAACAGATTCCTCACTGAAAACACCTGCTCCCAATTGAATGCTCTACTCCACCAAACCTGCCACAGGTGAAGGCACAAGATTCCACCTTAAGTGCAGGTTTAACACGATTCTGTACTGTTGTGACAAAGCCTCCCTACTTTTATACTCCATCTCCTTTGATAACACCATTTGCCTTCCTAATGATTTGTTGTATCTGCTTCCTAACTCTTTGTGATTCATGTATGGGAGCACTAAGATCTCAGTACACCTTAACATTGTGCAGCCTCTCTCCACTTATTCCTCCTGCCAGATTGCACAACCACTCATTTTCCCCCATTATGTTCCATCCGCCAAATGTTTACACACTCAATTAACATATCTCGTGGCAGAATCTTCATGTCCTTATCACAACTTGTTTTCCTACCTGTCCTTTCCTACCTTTTTAGCAAATTTGGCTGCCATATATTTGGTGCCATCATCTGTGTAATTAATATAGATTGTAAATTGTTGAGGGCCCAGCACTCACCCCTGTTGCACAGCATAAGTTACAGTTTGCCAACCTGAAAATGATCCATTTGGTCTGACTTTCTGTTTCCTGTTAGAAAGCTACTCCTCTATGCATTCTGATATATTACTACCAAGCTCATGAGGTCTAATCTTCTGTTGTTATCTTTCATGTGAGAACTTGTCGAATGGATTATGGAAATCTAAATAAAATATATCTACTGGTTCCCCCTGATCCATCCTGCTTGTAAAATCCTCCAGGAATTCGAATAAAGTTGTTCAACATGATTTCTCATTCACAAAACCATATTGACTTTGCCTGATACTATTGTGATTTTCTAAACATCCTGCTACTACCTTCTTCATAATCATTCTAACTTTTCTAAGTTCCAGATGCTTGGCTAACTGGCCTATAATTTCTTGCTTTCTGAATCTCTCCTTTGCTGAATAGAAGTGTTATATTTACAGTTTTTAAATCAACTGGGGTCTTTTCAGAAACAAGGGAGATTTAGATCTGCTTTCACAACCTCTGCAAGAACTTCTTTTAAGGCCTTAGCATTCAGCCCATCAAATCCACACCAACTCTCTGAAGAGCATTCCACCCCCGACCCAATAATCTTGCATATCCAGGCCTAATCCACCTAACGTACATATCCCTGGACACTATAGGCAATTTAGCATGGCCAGTTCACCTAATCTGCACATCTTTGGACTGTGGGAGGAAACTGGAGCACCTGGAGGAAACCCACACAGATAAAGGGAGAATGTGCAAACTCCACACAGATAGTCACCCAAAGGCGGAATTGAACCTGGGTCCCTAGCACTGTGAGGCAGCAGTGCTAACCACTCAGCCACCATGCTGCCCTTATGGGCTTGTTATCTTCCATAATTTTTCCCCAGTGATCATGTTTATTTTAAGTTCCTCCTTCCTTTTTGCCTTTTGAATTATTATAATTATTGTGGTGCATTTTGTGTCTTTTCCTGCAAATACATATAAAAAATACTAGTTAAATGTCTCTGCCATTTTCTTGTTTATCATTGTTAACTTTTTAGTCACATCCTCTGAAGAATCAAGACTCACTTTAGCTTGTCTTCTCCATTTTATACACTTTTAGAAGATTTATTTCACTGTTTGAATTTTACTTATCTTGCCAGTTTATTCTCATACTTCAATTTCTGTTTGTTTATTAGCTATTTTAGTCAAAATTCACTGGTTTGTGAAAATCTTTCCAATCTCCCAGGGTACTACTAATCTTTGCAACATTGTACTTTTTTAATTGTAATTTTATATCATTATTAATGAATGTTGCATTCTTTTTAAAATCCTTCTTTCTCAGTGGAAAAGATCTTATTGAGAGGGGCGAAATATCTCTTTACAGCCTCTTTTCTCCTTTGTCTAAACTTATTTTCCCATACCACTTTAGCTAACTCTGTCTTCTTACCCTTGTAATCACTTTAATTTAATTTTAAGACATTAGTTTTAGAATTATATTTATCATTCTAAATCTGAATGAAAAATTCTATCATATTATGATGACAACCTATAGGATCATTTATCATGAATTCATTAATTAATCTGGCCTCACAACACATTACTAGCTCTAGAAAAATCTGTTTGGTTGGTTGAACAACACAATGTTCTTAGAAACACATGAATACACTTTCTAAAATCATCACCAATTTAACTTGCCCAAACTATGTGAAGATCAAATCTCCCACAATTTTTGCAATACTTCTTACAAGAACCCACTCTGCAACCATGTCTCTTTAATATCAATGAGATCATACGCATTTATATCTATTTGAGCTCTCAATTCATCCAGCTTGGTACAAGTGCTTAATACATTCAACTGAAGAGTCTTTAATTTTGTCTTTTCATCAATTTTCCCTACACTGACCTAATTTGCCGATGCAGTCATATGTTTGTATGTCTGTCCCATCCTGTAACACTGTAGTTATCATTACTCCTATTGCTACCCTACACTGTGCCTCGTCATTCCTCTTCAATATTCCAAATCTCCTTTCATGTGAATCCTCCCCATGCACCACTATTTAGATAGTAAATCTCTCTAGATTCCAGTTAGGCAATTCACCAATACTTTGGTTTCTAATTAGATCAGGTGTAGACCATCCCAAGGGTGAACCTCCCTCTGTTCCCAGTACTATTGCCAGTGTCCCATGGATAAAAATCCATTTCTTCCACATAAATCTTTGAGCTGTACATTCAAATCTCTGATTTTATTTACCTTGTATCTCTCAGGTGGTAATCTAGAGATTATTACCTGTGTAGTTTTGCCTTTTCATTAGGTTCCTAGGTGTTCATATTCCCTCTGCAGAATCTCTCTTTTAGATCTTTCCGAGATGTACCTATCTTGTTGGTAGCTATACAAATCCTCTTGGGTAATCATAAGCCAAAATGACCATATTTATTAAATGAAGAAATTACCAACAAATGTAACCTTTTGATGGTTTACTTTCATGAATCAGAACAACACAGGCTTTTCACTTTTTTAAAACAGACTCTGAACCATGGCTTACTACTGTGAAAACAGTTTATTTTTCTGTTGAGCAAAATCCTTGCCAGCTGTTCTAAGAATTTCATTTGGGACATGCTGGTATTGAGCCAGAAAGCATAAGACTTTTTTTTTATTTATTTCTTAATTTCAATTTACTTTTCATCCCTGCTCTGCATTCAAGGTTTAATTTCTTCTGTTCCAGCAAGAGTGATTTCTCGTTTTCTTGATGTCATAATTTATATCCAAGAACATGTATCCTCACTTGCAGTTGTCTAGTGCCAGCATTAAACTCAGTTTTATTATTCTTGTTCAAAACATGTATGCTCTCTGTTTCATCTTTAGCTTTGAGTACTGTTGCTATCTGCTTTACCTCATCTTACCAATGCATTAATTCAGATGACTTTCGCTCATGCCCAATTGACATTGATTTTTCACTTTCAGCTGGGTATCCTATTGTTCTTTTAAAAATTGCCAGCTCAATTTCTGATCCTTTGGGTGCATGATTAGTCAAAACATCAAGTACTGCACTGGGCTTTTATGGATAGTGTCAGATTCTTTTAAGTCACTTGGCTTGTCTCATAAAAGTTCAGTTTCAAAAGCCTCAACTGGCTTTCCCAAAATCATTTGGAGGCAGTGACATCTAAAACTCAGCCAACTCACTTTTTACCAAGAAATCAACACTTTCAACAAGTATATTAGGATCAATACCCATAGAAACAGAGCCATTAACTAAGCCACATTTTAAATAAATCTTAAACAAAAGAATATATAAATAATTTCCCTCAATATTCTGGATCAATACCTTCTTATTCAGTGAAAGTTTTCGGAAGAGTTTTCTATTACCTGCTAACATCAGTGACTGCGCTGATCCATTAACTCTGAGGATAAAAAACAATTTTCTGCCTCACCAGATGAATGTAGCGACATTACCCGGGAGCAAACAAAATATGCTTTCAATCAACTGATTCATCCTCTCTGTGAACGTGGGGGAGATTCCCTGCTTATCATGAACTTTAATGATCAGAACATTATCACTTGAAAGAACACCCGTTGTCCAGACAAGGTGATGGTCTTGATTTTCAATTTTCGGCATTCAGGTTTCACGTTCCCCTGCTTGTGACAGGAGTAGTAATTCAGTCGCTTTGAATTAAACTTGTCCTCTAAATTTTCACTTTCATTAACCCAACAAAAAGCTGTCTCTGATGGAGAGTCATCTAGACTTGAAACGTTAGCTTTCTGTCTCTCTATGGATGCTGCCTGACCCGTTGTGATTTCCAGCAATTTTTGTTTTCAGTCAAGAGCCCATGTCTTTACATCTTCCCTCTTTCTCACTAAGGCCTGATTTCTTCTTGTCATTGACTTTCAGTTCATTCTAGTTTCTCTGGAAGGGCCCTCTTACTACTCAGCCGAGGAGTTAACTCATCATATGGCATCCCTTATTTTATGAACTTTGTAGTTTAATAGATGAAACCTTAACCCCAATGGGACACTATTTTTAAATTCATCTACCAACCTCTTCCTGCCAAAGTTATCATAGATCTGTTCCAACTTCATTGACCAGTACCATCTACTAAACACCATTTCTTTTTGCCTGGAAAATACCACGTATGTCTGGTCCATTCCCTTTCTCAAATTGCTAAATATCTGTTCATTAGGCATTTCATAAAAGTTGAGTACAGTAATCTTCAATTCCTCATATCACATGAATGTTCCGCTGAAAAAGATGAATACAGCTTCAAAATGTTCCCTATCAAAGCATCTTGTATGAACACTTGCTTTTGACCAATTCAAATTTGTGGCAGTTTCCTTGAGGGAAGCAACATGTTCTCCATTCTTCCTTAATAAATTTTGGTGCTAAGCAAAAAATCTTCACTAAAACATAATTATATATCTTCTCTGAGTTAACTTCATTTCTCCTCATCAACTCAAGCAATCAAAACTTAAAATAACACAGTTGCAGAATTCTTACAGCATACAAGAATATTATTCAGCCCATCTTGTCATACCAGCTGTCCAAATTCACTTAGTACCACTCTCTCATCTTCTCCCTGCAATGCCGTAAACCCCTCCTTTTCAGATAACAATTTAATTAAATGCTACATTTTGAGATGTTTCATTTCTTGCTATCCTCTTCTCTTTCCACATGTCTTTCCTTAATTTAGTCCTCAGTTACTAAGTTCTCACCATGAAAGTGATTTTTTTTATTCTGAATTTTTTTCAATGCTGGTCAGTTGTACTCAATCACTAGTACAACTGGTCCTTTCTTCCTCAAGTCACGGTTATCAAGTCATAGAGTCATAAAGGTCAGAAACAGATCACTTGGTCCAACTCATCCACGTCATTCTGGCAATAATACTGAATACTAATAATGCTTCAGAAACTTGTCACTCCTCTAGCTAAGGTCATCCAGCATCTCCCCGACACAAAAAAGCAGGACAAATCCAACCCAGACAAATCAAATCCCTATCAGTTTACTCTTGATCATCAGTAAAGTGATGGAAGGCATCACCAACAATGCTATCAAGCAGCACCTGCTCAGTAACAACTTTCTCAGTGATGCCTAATTTAGGTTCTAGCAAGGCCACTCAGCCTTTGACCTCATTACAACCCTGGTTCAAGAATTGGGCAAAAGAGGTGAATTCCAGATGTAGCTGGTTGCTAAAACACATATAGATGGCTAACTTGGCCAAACAGCAAGGAATGCTGAGAACAAGGGCCAGGTAAAACTCTGAAATCATAAAACCCACACACCAGGCACAGTGAAAACACAGCAGCCAAGTGTTAATGGCATTAGCCTATTGTAAAAGGTAACATCTATTCTGGACAGACATATCCTAACAACCTATACACTAAACAAAGGAGAGCCCAGACAGAAAGGCATCAGGTCCTGCTACACAAGAAACTAACAGCAGCATGCCATATAAATGAATGACTCTTGTTTTACACTATTAAGTATATTGACCAGAATTATAGAAAGTTCCAGAAAACCATGTAATGGGTATAAAAACAGGGTGCACCTACAGACCTCTCTCTTGAAACTGCTCTCGGGCTCTGTTGAATTGTCTGAGGCCTTCCGACAAGACCAGCATGACAAAAGGCAGAGACCAGTTGACCATCCATAGGGATATAGGAAGAAAGCAGCTTTGCAGACCCAGAGATAGAGCCACAGAGAGAGTGACAGCATAAATTTACAAGAGACTTGGGAAGTATTGTAACCTTGAGGTGCCAAATAGTATTAGGGATTGTATGTTTAGAACAAAGAACAATACAGTACAGTAATAGGCTCTTCAGCCTCTAAGCCCACACTATCACATTTTGCCCTTTCATACTAAAACTGCCTTCACTTACAGGATCCGTATCCTTCTATTCCCTTCTTATTCATGTATTCGTCTGGGTGCTTCTTGAATGCTGCTATTGTGTACACTTCCACCACCTCTGATGGCAGCGCGTTCCAGGCACTCACCGCTCTTTGTGTGAAAAATGTGCCTCACATATTTCTTTTAAACTTCCCTGTCCTGTACCTTGAACCTCTGTCCCCTCGTAATTGATTCCTCTACCCTGGGAAAAATCCTCATATTTTCCACTCTATCCATGCCATTCACAATTTTATAAACTTCTGTCATGTCACCCCTCAACCTCCTGTGTTCCAGTGAAAACAAAGTCAGTCTATCCAAACTTTCTTCATAGCCAAAATCCCCCATCCCAGGCGACATCCTGGTAAACCCTTTTTGTACCCTTGCCAAAACATCCATATCCTTCTGGTAGTGTGGTGACCAGAACTGTATGCAATATTCTAAGTGTGGCCTACCTAAAGTTCTACAAAGCTGCAGCATAACTTGCCTATCCTTATACTCAATGTTCTTTTCAATGAAGGCAAGCATGCCATCGGTCTTTTTTACCACCTTATCTACCTGCGCTACTACTGTCAGTAATCTGTGGACTTGCACACCCATATCTCTCTATGTATCAACACTCCTGAGGGTTCTGCCATTCACTGTATAATTTCCACTGTACTTGGCCTTTCAACATGCATTCAATCTAATCAGCTGTTCAATGGCAGAAGCATTTCATCTGATGGTTGGAAAGGGTTAACGCCAAAAGGCACAAGTCTATAAACTCTATGACATTCGGGTCAGGTCAGTCCTGATGTTGTGCATTTCCAGTGTTCCTTTATCACTGAACTAACCAGCAATATATACTTCACAATCCAGTCCCAGTTGTTTTACATGCCAAAGTCATTCAAACCTCTTATTTTTATTCATTCAAAGGTTGTAGACATCACTGCCTAGGTCAGCATTTATTGCTCATCCCTAATTGTCCCAGATAAAGATGGTGGGGCTGAACTCCTTCTTAAACTTCTGCAGTCCTTAGCTTTCAGTGCTGTTAGGAATGGAGTTCTAGCATCTTGACTCATTGACAGCAAACTATCAGTGATATCATTCCATGTTAGGATGGTGAAAGACTTGGAGGGAAACTTACAGGTGATGGTGTTCCCATGCATTTGTTCTCCTTCACCTTTTAGGTGGTAAAGTTCATGGGTTTCGAAGGGGCTTTTGAAGAAGTCTTGGTAAGTTGCTGCTGTGTATCTGCTATTTGGTACACGTTGTTGCTGGGACTATGAATGGTGTGAATTTTGAAGGTGGTAAGTTCATCCAGCTCTACACCTTGCTATCTCAGATTCTCCAGCATCTGCAGTTCCTACTATCTCTGAAACAATCTTATCAAGTGGGTTTTTTTGACATGGATGGTGTTAAATTTATTCAATGTATTGGAGAAGCAACCAGTCAGGAAAGTGGAGAGTATTCCATCACCTTTTTAACTCTTGCCTTGTGGATAGGTACTGGAGAGTCAGGAGGTGAATTACCTGCTGCAAGATTCTTTGCCTTTGACTTGTTCTTGTTGCCACAGTATTTATGTGGTCAGATCAAGTCAGCTTCTGGTCAATAGTAACTTTCAGGTCATTAAGAATGGAGATTCAGTGATGGAAAGGCTATTGAACATCAAGGGCAATGGTTGCGTGATGTTTGAGATGGTCATTGTCTGGCACTTGCAAAGTATGAACATTACTATCCACTTATCAACCCAAGCCTAGATGTTGTTCAGGTCTTGCTGCATATAGATACAAAGTGTTTCAGTATCTGAGGTTTGTCAATTTGTATTGAATGCTGTACAATTACGAGTGACCATCCAAATCTGATCTTATGATAAGGGAAGACCAATTATGAAACACCTAAAGATGGTTGCATCTAGAACACTATCCTGAGAAACTCCTGCAGTGATCCTGTGGCTGAGATGATTGATTTTCAACAACCACAACCATCTTCTGTGCTAGATATGACTCCAACTAGAGGAGAGCTTTCCCTTGATTTACATTAACTCCAATATTGCTGAGGCTCCTTGATGTTACACTTGGTCATATATTGTCTTGATGTTATGGTCAGTCACTCTCACAACAACTCTGGTATTCACCTCTTTAGTCCATTTTTGGATAAAGGCTGTAAGAGGTCAGGAGCCAAATGGCCCTGACAAAAACCAAACTGTCGGTCAGCAAGCAATTTATTCTTTTGAAAATGCTGCTTAAAAGCATAGTAGTGGTCCCTTCCATCACTTTTCTGATGATTGAAAGTTGACTGATATGTTGGTAATTGGATAGGTTAGATTTGTCCTACTTTCTGTTGCTGAGAAATTTCCAAATATTTGGGTAAAGGCCAGTGTCGTAGCTGTCCTGCAACAATTTGACCAGAGGGATGGCTAATACTAGGACTCAGCTTTTCAGTAGCATTGCCAGAAAGTTGTCAGGAGTCATAACCTTTGCAGTATCCGGCGTTTTCAGATGTTCCTTGATATCACATGGAATTAATTGGATTGGTTAATGATTGACATCTGTAATGCTAGGGACCTCATGAGAAAGCCTAGGTAGATCATCCATAGGAACTTTTGGATAAAGATGGATGTAAGTGCTTTAGCTTGCCTTTTGCACTCGGCTCTACCATTGTTGAGATGGGGATATTGGTGGAACCTTCACCCCAAGTTAGATGTTTAATTTTCCACCACCATTCACAGCTAGAAATGACAAGATTGCAGAGCTCAGATCTGATTCGTTAGTAGTAGGATTACACAACCCTGTCTTTTACATGCTATTGCCACGTTTTGGCATGCAAATAGTCTTGTGTTCCCCAAGACCTTCTGGAATTCTATTTTCCTTCTTACTGCCAGACAGAAACTAACCATTATGGTGAGAGGTCAGTTAAAAACAGCATCATCTAGCTCAAAGATCACCAACAAATACTGTTCCATCAAGTAGCTTTAACCTAACCTCTGGAGATTTTCATTTTCACCATCTTGAGCCACATGACATGGTGGGAGCTCTTATACCTAAAACAATCTTATCTCTAGTGAGATCATCTTTCTTTTGCCCAAACTCTCATGATTCAACTAGCTATGTTAGTACCATCAAGTACAGATTAATATGCTCCCTCTTCCCTGAGCTCTGATATTGAACATATTTCATTCATATCCCATACCATCAGCACATGGTGCGAATTGTGTCTTAATACCTTTAAAAATTCTCCAGTCTAGCTTCTCTGCCTCTCAGTGAGATCTCTGCTGCAATACTGTTTGTAGCACACTTTCTCTGGCATTATTATCAAAATTACCACTCTTATTTCCTCAGTCTTCTTCATCATCTGCAGCTACTTCATCATTGTGTCATTGAAATGGAAGAAATTCAAATTCTAATTCATACTACTTTTCATTTCTGCATCATCTTCAGGGAACTCTGTTTCACCCAAGACTCCAAAGTTAAGGTTGCTGTACTAATTCTTGTTTGCTTTTTCTTCCAGTAGTTGGCTCTCTTACAGTTCTGAAATAAGCAACAGGATATAGCTCGGATATTAAATCCAACTGGGAGCTGTCAGGGCAGGAACCAAGACAGGTAAAAAACTGTTTAGACTTCACACCATGCAGCTTGAGAGATTTTAATGATGAATTTCATTTCCATATTGTATCTCAAAATTCTATTTCAAATGGGTAGGCAGGCAGAGAAAAGTGGAATTTTGGGTAGTAAGTTGCTGTTGCCAGGAATACGAGAGAACATTCTACAACACAAGAGAATGTCCACAGTGCTGGGAAGGAGTGGGGTGTCTGGAGTTGATAAGTCAGGTAGTGGGGACCAAATCCCATGGTAAGGACGTCTCCTGGCATATAGGAAAGCAAGAAATAATGTAAGATAATAATGTTCTTTAGCCTACTTTTATTCAGCTACTGTTTGCCTGAGATTCACTCTGTATGATTGCCGCAAACAAGATTGTGTTGGAGTCCTGAATGTGACAAAATACCCCACCATTTAACAATTGATGAAGTTCTCCCAGCTGCCCCTAGTAGGCATTTCTACAATATTAAAAATTCAGCTGTAAAACTGCAGTAAGCAGGAATAAGAAGGGCAATGTAAGTGTGGCCTCTTGAACAATTAGGCAGGTTAAAGTCGGTTCTTTCATTTTTAATATACACATTAAATCTGGCAGAAGGAGATAATATTTAAACTATAGTAACAGGACATTTCTTTTTCCTCTTGGGTTTTAATTTGGATAATTTTATTCTTGCTTGTTTACCACTAAATTATGTAATAGATTTATTAACATAATTAAATAAAGAGCAAATGTTGTTGAATTATCTGTAAATAACAAATTAGAGTCAAATGTTCATCTCTCTTGCGCTGATCCTGCGTTCTAAAGATAAGAGAAGCTGCAAACCTTGAGATAAATCAACACTTACAAATTATATTGAAGGCATTTTGCTTTATAGTTCTGTTTGTGATAGATTATTTTCTTTTCCAATGAACACTTTATTTATTGGTCAATGGAAAGAAAGAAGCAATGTTTTAATACTGTCACATAGATCAAATAGGGATGTCAAACGTCTGAATCCATTTGCTTAAAGTTCAATTACAACTGTAAGCAATAGATGAGATGCAAGGCAAATGCTGTCTCGCATCTTTTTTCAGAAGAAAATCAAAGTGCTGCAGATCATTGGCAACAATTAAAATAGAATGAACTGCACGAAAAATCTATATCCATTTATAAAACTATTTGTTTACATTTGTAAATGCAAACTGACTGCCTCCCTCCTTTTGTAACTAATCAGTGTTTTCTATTCATTGTCACAAGATAACATTTGTCTTTGAGTTTCCATTTGTAGATTCCTAACCCTGATTTTCTGCCACTTCAAAATATATTCTTTAAAACTGATGAAGAAATTGTCTTATTTGTATTTAACTTCCCAATCACAACATTCATTTTGAATTCAAATTGATATTTAGACATAATTTTGCAGCATCTAGCTAGATGATTTCAGGTTGTTTGACATGGATTATTTATAACTGATTGTGTCAACTACCATAGCTTGTTATATATTAAACTTTCTATTCAGAGTATCACTATAACTCTTTTAATTTACCACCCATTCTGTTTTCCCAAAATTCATCTTTTGAAACCAGTGAGAATTACAACATGGTCCCAGATCTCTGTTAATATAATATTTCTGTGAATGATAACCAGGGTGCAAAAACAAGGGTCAGAGTGTACAAACATAAAAGTGCACTAGCACAGTTGCAGTAAGCCAAAATGGTAAAATGCCAGATTTATATGCCATTCGTAACTAGATATTACAAGTAATGGTGAAAATTGAAATAAATGTGTATAATAGCCATTATGGAGACATGGTTACTAGGTGACCAAGGCTGGGACTTGAACATTGAGAGGCATTTTACATTTTGGAAGAGAAGGGAAGGAAAGAAATGTGAGGCAGCTTTGTTACTGAAGGAATAGATCAGTAAAATATTGAAAAACTAATTTTGATTCAAAAGATCAAGATTGAAAAAAAGCTTGGGTGGTCGTAAGAAGTAGCAAAGGGAAGAAATCACTGGTGGAGATTGTAGGTCTCTAGGCCGTAGTTACACAGCAGAACAGAGCATACATCAAGAAATATTGGGGCTGCAAGAAAGGTACTGCAATTATTTGGGTGTTTTTAATCTTCATACCAGTTGGACGAATCAAATTGGCAAACATTGCCTTGAGAAAGTGTCATGCAGCATATTGGATACAGTTTATTTGAAGAATCTGTTCTGAAGTCTACCAGGGATCAGACTATCTTGAATCAGGTAATGTGTAATGAGATAAAATTTATGAAAAACCTCATAGCAAAGCATCATCTGGCAAGAGTGATCAAACTACAATAGGTTTTCACAATTAGTTTGTGAAATATGTATCCATAACCAGTGCTTTAGCTTAGATCAAGGCAAGGACAGAAGTATTAAGACAGGGTTGACTAAATGGATGGGGTTGACTGGTTAAAAGGGAAATGACAGACAAGTAGTTACAGACATTTAAGGAGATACTCACAATTCCCAACAATGACATATTTCATTGAATAAGAAAGACTATACAAGAAGGATGAATGATAGGTAGGTAGCTAACTAACCAAGTTCAGAATGATACTACTTTCAGTGACTGGTGTGCAAGGATGTCCAGGTTTTGTTGCATCTCTCCCCTTCCGAATTTATCGCTGTTCAAACAATAACCTCCCTTCCCGTGTTTACTACCAAAGTGGATAGCCTCACATTTATTGACGCTATACTTTATCTGCTATGCCTTTGCCCACTCACTCAACTTGTTGAAATCACTTTGAAACATCTCCACTTCCCTCAGTTCGCCCAGCTCTGTGTCATCTGCAAACCTGGAGACATTACATTTAGTTTCATTGTCTAAATCATTGATGCATTGTGAATAGCTGGAATTCAAACACTGGTCCCTGTGGTACCCCATAATTCACTGCCTGTCACTCAAAAAAGACCTGCTTATTCCAACTCTTTGTTTCCTGTTTTCCAACCAGCTATCTATCCATGTCAGCACATTTTTCCAGTTCCATGTGTTTTAATTTTAAATACTAATCTTTGGGTCCTTACCAAAATGCAATGTGAAAATAAAAGTTAAGCTCTGGCATGTACTGGAGGCAAGTTCAATTGAAACATTCATGAGGTTATTGATATTTTCTAAACAACCTGTTCAGAGATGTTATTACACACTTCTGGAGCATTGGGACTTTAACCCGCTGTGCCACAAAAGCCCCCTTCTTTTCAGAAGTGGCCAATGAAAAGTGGTTACCAAGAAAATCCTGTGGAACTGATGGTGATTGTGATATTTTAAATCAACCTTTTAAGGAATGTTTTTACAAACTTCTGCGACAAGTGGCTATTTTCTACATCAACTTGTTCAGAGATATTTTGCTCTTCTGCAGCAGGGGATCCTTAAACTTAGGCCTCATGGCCAGAGATAGGGTCACTACTGCTGTGTCACAAGGTCCTTCAAGAGGCTATCAGACCACCATTTTAACAGATTTCATGTGCATGGGCTATGGGAAAAGGCAGGAGACTGACACTAATCGAAGTATTTAGGGAGCTGGCGCAGACATAATGGCTGAATAGCCTCATGCTGCAGTATAACAAGTCTGTAATTCACCACGGACACTGGTGGTTGGTGTTAGTGTTCAACTGTTTCATTCATTCATTCATTAGCAGTCCCTCACAGATGAGGATGACTCTCTTCAATTCTTAGGGTGAGTCTGTAGGTGGCTATACAGACTGATGTGGCTACAGCAGGCTTTGTCACACCTGGCTGTGGGAAGGGTTGTATGGGCATTGCACTTCTTTTGCTATTTTAACCTGGCTTCTGCTTTTTCCCAATGGCAAGTCTTGAAGTGCTCAATGCCTTCCCAGATGCTCCTCTTCCACATTGGATGATCTTGGGCTCGTGATTCCCAGGTGTCTGTGGGAATGCCGCACTTCACCAGTGAGGCCTTGAGGGTATCACTGAAGTGTGAAGTGTTTCCTCTCTCCACCTGGGGCTTGCCTGCTGTTTTGAAGCTGGGAGTGTAGCATCGGCTTGAGGAACCTTATGTTGGTCATGCAGATGATGTGCCCAACCCATCGTTGCCGATCAAGGGTAGTCAATGTCTCAATGGTAGGGATGTTGGCCTGGGTGAGTGCACTGGTATTGGTATGTCTTTCTTCCCAGCGGATTCACAGATCTTGCAAAGGCAGCATTGGTGGTACTGCTCCAATGCCTTGAGATGTCTTTTGTAGACAGTCCATGTATCAGAGTGATATTGGAGGGCAGGAACCATCACAGTTGTGTAAACCATGCTGTGGTCCTCGAACATCCTTTTCCTTAGGTGGCCGAGTGCTGTGCTAGTACACTGGAGTTGATGCTGGATCTCTTTGTCAACAGCTGCTTTGGCTGACAGGACACATCCAAGGTATTAGAAGTGGTCAAAGTTCTCTAAGGCCTCCTCTTGATGGATTCACTGTTCAACTGTTACAGTGACTATGTCTCTCAGTCCTTATTTTGTCAACATATTTGCAGAAAGTTGGCAGTTACGATAAGGATTAATATTATCTGATAGGTTAATGTGTTTATTATGTAATATTTTAATGCAGTGATTAAACAATTTATAAAATGGGTTTGCGTCTTTTTAAAACTTTTCCAAGCTTATATTTATTTTCTTTTTGTGTTTAAATTTCTGTCTCCGCCACTTAATTGCATTATAGTTGATTTGAAATCTAAACTAAATCTAAATCGAAAGCAGTGATATGGGGTACACACACAGACTTTGTATTGTTTGCCAAGTTAGCTTCTAGTCTTCCACTATCCCTGCCTTAAATTTCTCTGAAAGTTTGAAACGTGCTCCCGTCATTCTTTCAGCCTGTATTTTTCATGCTGGGTGCTGTATTTCAGGGTAAAACATTGTATTTTATTTGTATATTTTATTCCTCAGGCTTACCCTAGCAGCCTTCAGGGTGTGCTGATGGGCATATGGTATTAAATGTTTTAATTGTGTTTAATCTACACATAGTACCACTGGACCATTGCCTCTCCTATCACTGGACTGTTAATCCAGAGACCCGGATAACATTCTGGGGATCGGGGCTCGAATCCCACCAAAGCAGATGATGGATTTCGAATTCAATAAGATATCTGATGACTAGGAATCCATTGTCAATTGTTGGGGGAAAACCCCTCCCAGTTCACTAATGTCCTTTAGGGATGGAAACTGCCATCCTTACCTGGTCTGACCTACATGTGACTCCAGACCCACAGCAATGTGGTTGACTCTGAACTGCCCTCTGGTCAATTAAGGGCAGACAATAAATGCTGCCTAGCCAGCAACATCCTCATCCTGTTAACGAATAAAGGAAAAATAAAATTCTATGGGTATTAACAGAGATGGAGATGAATTCACCTTTACCCGCACAAACCCTAAACCAAAACCAGAAATTGCTGAAAAAGCACAGCAAGTCTGGCAGCATCTGTGGAGAGAAATCAGAGTTAATATTTTGGGTCCAGTGACGCTTCTTCAGAACTGATGATAGCTAGGGAAAAGTTTAGTTTTATGTAGAAGATGGAATGGGGGGGGGGGGGGTACGGAAGGAGTAAGGAGTAAATGGTAGGTGGAGATAGAACAGTTGGATAGACAAAGGAGTGGATAACAGTCAGCCTGGGAGAATGAATAGCTACTAAATGGGGACACATTGTGGCTAACAAAGGGTTATATGTCACAGCATACCATGTGATAACAACGGCTGGTGTGTGCAGGTTGTGGTAAGGCCACGGGAGAAGGTGCCTGAAACCCTAAAATTGTTGAACTTGATATTGAGTCCAGAAGGAACTAACTTTTTCCTGGCTACCATCAGTTCTGAGGAAGGGTCACTGGACGTGAAACGTTAACGCGGATTTCTCTCCACAGATGCTGCCAGACCTGTCGAGCCTTTCCAGCAATTTCTGTCTTTCTTTCTGATTTCCATCATTCGCAGTTCTTACGGTTTTTACAGAAGAAAACCCGTTGGGTTAAGGGAGCCATGGTTACAAAGTGCTCAATAGAAAAAAAAATCCTTCACCAACGGACTTTCCGGAGTGTGACGTCCGCTTCTGTGTCGTGATATTAATAATCCTGCAGCAGCAGATTGTTTGGTACCTCAGGAGACCATTCTGTCCATTGAATGTACGCTCGCTTTTCCTCAAATAATTCAATACTAATCCGCCGCCTGCTACTCTCTCCCCGTGTCACCTCCATCTGCCTTTATTTTAAAAGTATGTTCAATGCCCAGAGAAGGATATGTGGGGGAGTTTCACTGTTTAAGCTGGATCAAAGAGCAAACACCACTTTGTACGGTTGACCCCGTGCCCCCGCACCGGAAGTGCTGGTTGCCGAGGAGACGGCGCTAACAACATGGAGGACGAACAGGGAGGTGCGTCTGTTGACAACATCGTCAACGAGTTCGAGACATACGAGAGTTTCCTGGACTCGCAGGTCACCTCCCTGGACCTGTACTACCTGGAGGTAAGAGCCGTGCTCGGCAGCGACCCTTTGCCCACCTTGGAGCGATGAACAGGCGGCCACGCCGGCATCCTTGCTGCGCCACTGCCTATGAGGTAGATCGAGCCCCCACCACCCTCCCCGCTGGCTGATTTTCACGGGCTTGTGCACATTCACAGCAACTATTTGTTTATTTAAACCATTGCAATAATTGTAACTATCAACAGAATTTAACCTGCAATCGCTGTAAATGAACAGAAGATAACTCATAACACATAGGTGTGGCGAATGATTCAGGAGCTGTCCATAACGGTCTTTACACCCTGATTCCAGCCATTTATGTCATAACGTTAATGCTAACCTGAAGTACAAATCAGAATCTTAACCCCGAATCCTATAATGGAAGTACCAACTCACTGGTACTCGTCAGTCAGGTTGCCATAAAATTAGTGGCCAGTAGTGATTAAACACAATAATTATAAACATGTGAACTGTCAAACGAATATTAATTCATGTCAGAGATAGTAGGAACTGCAGATGCTGGAGAGTCTGAGATAACAAGGTGTAGAGCTGGATGAACACTGCAGGCCAAGCAGCATCAGAGGAGCAGGAAGGCTGACGTTTCGGGCCGAGATCCCCCTTCAGAAATGGGGGAAGGAAGGGGGGATCTGAAATAAATAGGGAGAGACGGGGAGCCGGTTAGAAGATGGATAGAGGAGAAGATAGGTGGAGAAGAGACAGACCGGTCAAAGAGGCAGGGATGGAGCCAGTAAAGGTGAGCGTAGGTAGGGAGTTAGGGAGGAGATAGGTCAGTCCAGAGAGGACGGACAGGTCAAGAGGGTGGGATGAGGTTAGTAGGTAGGAGATGGGAGTGGGGCTTGAGGTGGGAGGAGGGGATAGGTGGGAGGAAGAACAGGTTAGGGAGGCAGGGACGAGCTGGGCTGATTTTGGGATGCGGTAGGGGTAGGGGAGATTTTGAAGCTTGTGAAGTCCACATTGATACCATTGGGCTGCAGGGTTCCCAAGCGGAATATGAGTTGCTGTTCCTGCAACCTTCGGGTAGCGTCGTTGTGGCACTGCAGGAGGCCCAGGATGGACACGTCGTCTGTGGAATGGGAGGGGGAGTTGAAATGGTTTATGACTGGCAGATGCAGTTGTTTAGTGCAAACTGAGTGTAGGTGTTCTGCAAAGCAGTCCCCAAACCTCCGCTTGGTTTCCTAGATGCAGAGGAGGCCACAACGGAAACAGCAGATACAGTATACCACATTAGCAGATATGCAGGTGAACATCTGCTTGATGTAGAAAGTCTTCTTGGGGCCTGGGATAGGGGTGAGGGGGGAGGTGTAGGGGCAGGTGTAGCACTTCCTATGGTTGCAGGGAAAAGTGCTGGGTGTGGTGGGGCAGTGTGGAGCGGACAATGGAGTCACGGAGACAGTGGTCCCTCCAGAAAGTAGATAAGGGTGAGGAGGGAAAATGTGGGGTCGGATTGCAGATGGCAGAAGTGTCCGAGGATGATGCGTCGGATCTGGAGGTTGGTGGGCTGGTACGTGAGGATGAGGGGGATTCTTTTTTGGTTGTTATTGCGGGGAGGGGATGTGAGGGATGAGTTGCGGAAAATGCGGAAGACACGGTTGAGTGTGTTCTTGACCACTGCGGTGGGGAAGTTACGGTCCTTGAAAAACGAGGACATCTGAAGTGTACGGGAGTGGAATGCTTTATCCTGGGAGCAGATGTGGCGGAGGCGAAGGAATTGGGACTAGGGGATGGCATTTTTGCAGGAAGGTGGGTGGGAGGGAGGAGGTGTATTCTAGGTAGCTGTGGGAGTTGGTGGGCTTGAAATGGATATTGGTTTCTAGGTGGTTGCGGGAGATGGAGACAGAGAGGTCCAGGAAGGAGAGAGAGGTATTAGAGATGGTCCAGGTGAACTTAAGATTGGGGTGGAAGGTGTTGGTGAAGTGGATGAACTGTTCGAGCTCCTCATGGGTGCAGGAGGAGGCACTGATACAGTCATCAATGTAACGGAGGAAGAGGTGGGGTTTAGGGCCAGTGTAGGTACGGAAGAGGGATTGTTCCACGTAACCTACAACGAGGCAGGCATAGTTTGGGCCCATGCGGGTACCCATGGCCACCCCCTTTGTCTGTCGGAAGTGGGAGGAATTGAAAGAGAAGTTGTTGAGGGTGAGGGTGAGGATGAGTTCGGCTAAGCGGCTGAGGGCGTCAGTGGAGGGGGACTGGTCGGACCTGCAGGACAGGAAGAAGCGGAGGGCCTTTAGGCCATCTGTATGGGAAATGCAGGTGTATCGGGACTGGGCGTCCATGGCAAAGATGAGGGGAATTGGAAGTTCTGGAGGAGGTGGAGGGCGTGGGTGGTGTCACAGACATAGGTAGGGAGTTCCTGGACCAAGGGGGAGAAAATGGAGTCGAGGTAGGTGGAGATAAGTTCGGTGGGGCAGGAGCAGGCAGAGACAATGGGTCGACCAGGGCAGTCAAGTTTGTGGATTTTGGGAAGGAGATAGAAGCGGGCGGTGGGGGGTTGGGGAACGATGAGGTTGGAGGCTGTGGGTGGGAGGTCACCTGAAGTGATGAGGTTGTGGATGGTTTGGGAGATGATGGTTTGGTGGTCGGGGGTAGGGTCATGATCAAGGGGGCGGTAGGAGGAGGTGTCAGAGAGTTGGCGTCTGGCCTCGGCAATGTAGAGATCAGTGCGCCATACTACAACTGTGCCTCCCTCGTCTGTGAGTTTTATGGTGAGGTTGGGATGGAGTGGAGGGAGCAGACGGCTACACGTTCTGCGGGGGAAGAGGTTGGATTGGGTGAGAGGGGTGGAGAGATTGAGGTGATTGATGTCACGATGGCAGTTGGAGATGAAGAGGTCAAGGGAGGGTAGGAGGCCTTGGGGTGCTGTCCAGGAGGAGGGGGTGTGTTGGAGGCAGGAGAAGGGGTCAGTAGAGGGAGAGTAAGACTCACGGTTGAAGAAGCCCTGCCGAGTCTTCACCATCCCCCTAGACCTCCCCCTTACTGAGGACAAACAGTCAGTCCTCAGTAAAGGGCTCACCTTTGTCCCCCTCCACCCACACATCAACGAATACCGGTCACGTTTGGACATAGGGCAGTTTTTCTGCCGTCTCCACCTCCGTGCTTACTTCTTCAACCGTGAGCCTAACCCTTCCTTGACCGATCCCTTCTCCCGCCTCGAACACACCCCCTCCTCCTGGACACCACCCCAAGGCCTCCTACCCTCCCTTGACCTCTTCATCTCCAACTGCCATCGTGACATCAATCGCCTCAACCTCTCCACCCCTCTCGCCCACTCCAACCTCTCTCCCGCAGAACGTGCAGCTCTCCACTCCAATTCCAACCTCACCATAAAACCGGCAGACGAGGGAGGCACAGTTATAATATGGCGTACTGACCTCTACATCGCCGAGGCCACACGCCAGCTCTCCAACACCTCCTCCTACAGCCCCCTTGATCATGACCCCACCCCCGACCACCAAACCATCCACAACCTCATCACTTCAGGTGACCTCCCACCCACAGCCTCCAACCTCATCGTTCCCCAACCCCCCACCGCCCGCTTCTATCTCCTTCCCAAAATCCACAAACCTGACTGCCCTGGTCGACCCATTGTCTCTGCCTGCTCCTGCCCCACCGAACTTATCTCCACCTATCTTGACTCCATTTTCTCCCCCTTGGTCCAGGAACTCCCTACCTATGTCTGTGACACCACCCACGCCCTCCACCACCTCCAGAACTTCCAATTCCCCAGGCCCCAACACCTCATCTTTACCATGGACGTCCAGTCCCGATACACCTGCATTTCCCATACAGATGGCCTAAAGGCCTTCCGCTTCTTCCTGTCCCGCAGGACCGACCAGTCCCCTTCCACTGACGCCCTCAGCTGCTTAGCCGAACTCATCCTCACCCTCAACAACTTCTCTTTCAATTCCTCCCACTTCCGACAGACAAAGGGGGTGGCCATGGGTACCCGCATGGGCCCAAGCTATGCCTGCCTCGTTGTAGGTTATGTGGAACAATCCCTCTTCCGTACCTACACTGGCCCTAAACCCCACCTCTTCCTCCATTACATTGATGACTGTATTGGTGCCACCTCGTGCACCCACGAGGAGCTCGAACAGTTCATCCACTTCACCAACACCTTCCACCCCAATCTTAAGTTCACCTGGACCATCTCTAATACCTCTCTCTCCTTCCTGGACCTCTCTGTCTCCATCTCCCGCAACCACCTAGAAACCAATATCCATTTCAAGCCCACCAAATTCCACAGCTACCTAGAAAACACCTCCTCCTACCCACCTTCCTGCAAAAATGCCATCCCCTATTCCCAATTCCTTCGCCTCCGCCGATTCTGCTCCCAGGATAAGGCATTCCACTCCCGTGCACCTCAGATGTCTTCGTTTTTCAAGGACCGCAACTTCCACCCCTCAGTGGTCGAGAATGCCCTCGACTGTGTCTCCCGCATTTCCCGCAACTCATCCCTCACACCCCCTCCCCGCAATAACAACCAAAAAAAGAATCCCCCTCATCCTCACATACCAGCCCACCAACCTCCGGATCCAACGCATCATCCTCCGACACATCTGCTGTCTGCAATCTGACCCCACCACCAAAGACATTTTTTCCTCCCCATCCTTATCTGCTTTCCGGAGCGACCACTCTCTCCTTGACTCCCTTGTCCGCTCCACACTCCCCTCCAGCCCACCATACCCAGCACTTTTCCCTGCAACCACAGGAAGTGCTACACCTGCCCCTACACCTCCCCCCTCACCCCTAACCCAGGCCCCAAGAAGACTTTCTACATCAAGCAGATGTTCACCTGCACATCTGCTAATGTGGTATACTGTATCCGCTGTTCCCGTTGTGGCCTCATCTACAACTCCCCCTCCCATTCCTCTGACGACATGTCCATCCTGGGAGTCACGGAGAGAGTGGTCGCTCTGGAAAGCAGATAAGGATGGGGAGGAAAAATTGTCTTTGGTGGTGGGGTCAGATTGCAGACGGCAGATGTGTCGGAGGATGACACATGAGGATGTGGCCTCATCTACAACGGGGAAACCAAGCGGAGGCTTGGGGATCGCTCTGCAGAACACCTACGCTCGGTTTGCATTAAACAACTGCACCTCCCAGTTGCGAACCATTTCAACTCCCCCTCTCATTCCTCAGACGACATGTCCGTCCTGGGCCTCCTGCAGTGCCACAACGATGCTACCCGAAGATTGCAGGAAAAGCAACTCATATTCCGCTTGGGAACCCTGCAGCCCAATGGTATCAATGTCGACTTCACAAGCTTCAAAATCTCCCCTCCCCCTACCGCATCCCAAAATCAACCCAGCTCGTCCCCGCCTCCCTAACCTGTCCTTCCTCCGACCTCAAGCCCCACTCCCATCTCCTACCTGCTAACTTCATCCCGCCCCCTTGACCTGTCCGTCCTCCCTGGACTGACCTATATCCTCCCTAACTCCCCACCTCCACTCACCTTTACTTGCTCCATCCCCACCTCTTTGACCTGTCTGTCTCCTCTCCACCTATCTTCTCCTCTATCCATCTTCTATCTGCCTCCCCGTCTCTCCCTGTTTATTTCAGATCCCCCTTCCCTTCCCCTATTTCTGAAGAAGGGTCTCGGTCCGAAACGTCAGCCTTCCTGCTCCTCTGATGCTGCTTGGCCTGCAGTGTTGATCCAGCTCTACACCTTGTTATCTCATTAATTCATGTCACACTGAATGTTTTGAAATCCACGAAAGAGGTTCACACATTTTATTTGTTATTCATGACAAGAGCTTGAACAATATCTTTTTTCTTAGGATGCAAGGGTGCTGAGGTGAGCTTTCATCTTGAATTCCTGCAGTCTCTGTCATGCAGTTGTACCCACAGTGCTGCCATGAAAAGAGTTCCAGGATTTTGATTCTGTGAAAGAACAACAATATATTTCCATGGCAACGTGATGTGTGGCTTGGTTGGGAATTTGCAAGTAGTGGTGTTCCCTTTTCATCTGATCTTCAAAGTGGTGGAGGTCACAAGGTTTCGACTGCGCTAGCAAAGAATTTCAGGCAGTCTGTTGAAGTGCATTTTACAGATATTAAAACTGCTGCCACTATGTGCCAGTGTAGAAGTGTGAATGTTTGAATTGATTGGTGGGATGCCAATCATACTTTGTTCTAAAGGGCAACAAGCTGTTCTTAGAGTTACAACTCATCTAGATAAATATTCCATCACACTCTTGACCTGTGCCTTGTTGATGGTAGGTCGGGTTGGGAAAATCCGGAATTGAGTTACCAGAATTCCCAGTTTCAGACCTTCTCTTGTACTCCCAAATTTATGTGGCGGGTTCAGTTTCTGGCCAAAGATAACTGGCAGGTTGTTGATGTTGGGAGTTTCAGCTATGGGAAAGTCCTTGATTCTTAAAAGGAAATGGATGGATTCTGTTTAGCAGCTGGCCATTGCCAGGCACATGTGTAGTGTGCATGTTACCTGGCACTTTACAGTCCAAGCTTGAATGTTGCCCAGATCTTGCTTCATATAGACACAGATTGCTTCAATATCTCAATAGTTGTGAGTGGTACTGAACACTGTGCATTCATTAGTGAGGGTCCCCACTTCTTGCTTTCTAGATAGAAGGTAATTGATGAAAGAGGTGAAAATCGCTTAGTCTAGAGCACCACCCTGAGCAACTTCTGCATTGATGCCCTGGGAATGAGATGATTGATCTTGCAAAACTCACAACCATCTTCTTTTGTGCTAGGTAGGATTCTGACCAGCAGAGTGTTTTCCCTTTGATTCCCATCACCAGCAGTTTTGGTGGAGTTTCTTAATGGTGACATATTGCCTTAATGTTAAGGGCAATTTCTCTCATTTCACCTCATGAGTTCTTTTCCTAATGCTTAGGATGAACATTATCAGTGTCTTGTCAGCCAAAGCCTGGATATTTTACAGGTCTTACTTGCTTTGGGCATGCATTGCTTAAGTATATGAGGAGTTGCGAATGGTGCTGAACATTGTACAATCATCAACGAACATGCCCACTTATAACACTGTGATTTAGAGAAGATCATTGATGAAGTAGTTGGGCTGAGGCACTACCCTGAGGAAGTCCCGAAGAGAATTCCTTCCCAAAATCTCTCTCTGCCTCTTAATCTTGCTGTCTTTCTTTATGACATAGGTTTTAACTATCTTTTTGACAAAGGTCATGGTCCTCTCTGGGCCATGCTTTGTTTTAATCTGCATCTGTGAAGTTCCTTAAGATGTTTTGTCACTTAAGAGGTGTAATATACATATATGTTGTTTAGTACTCATGAGATTGAGGGTCATTGCAACAAAATGTTGATTCTTAAGATAAAGAGCAGGGAACAGGGAGCCCACCATATTTACAGTAGTGTTTAAGTATAGAAAACAATTATGAAATGGACATAGTGTTTATTGGTAGGATATTATGATTTTGATGTTTGAATAATTCAGTTAAATCTTCAAAGCATTTCAAAGTCAGATAAATCTGTAGTATCTTGAACAGTATAGTAATCTATCTTTTAAATCAGTATATTTTAGTCACATAACCAATGTATTGAATTCTACTCAATAGATTAAGTCCTTGTTTTTAAAACTCTTTTAAGATGCGTACTTTGCTGCCAACATATTGCACTAATAAAAGTAAATGGACCTTTGTTTAAGTGCCCATATGGTTCTTGCATTTAAGTACTTGAATATGTGGCTACATATATTGAGTTTCAAAGATGTATTCTGGTTTCTTGTCAAAACATACTGAATTGAATGTCGTTCACCAGTCAGCGGAATGTTTTCCGTTATTTCCCGTTGACTTCCAATTTTGCTGATTCAGTGTTTGCTGATTCAGTTTTAGCAAAGGCTGAGGCAAATTTTATTTGGAATTTTTTTGGAATGATTTGTCCAAGAAGGACTTATTTCTATACATTTTATTTTGTATTCTGTAAAATTGCTGAATTTGTGTTAAAGATATCTTTGTGTGTGCAATGGCTGTTCTTCATTTCTAATTCAGAAGAAATTTCAGATCCCTGGTAAGAGAGTAAAACTACAAGATGCCATATTTTTGAACAAACCAACTAAATTTTATACAATTAGAGGGCAAGTTGTTTTACTTTTCTAACATCTAGAAAGATGATAAGGTAAATATGAGTAACAGCAAACTGTCGCCAAACACTACATACAGCACATCAAATAGCAAGTACAGTCAAGCAGATCCCATGGATCTGTCCCCAAACGCTAATGACACTGCAGTCATCTGATCTCATTAAAACTTTGTCTTCTTTATTTTTGAATCTCCAGCTTCAGCACTTCCTCATAAATGCTGCTCAGGTTGTCCCAATGTCTGCTTGTGTCCAGGTGATTCACTTCCTTGCAACTAAGATGATGTTTTACTGGATTCACAGTACTGTGTGCCCGCATCCCTCAGTGGCAGTGTTCCGGCTCTTTTGCAGTCTGTGATCTTGACTAACTTGACATTATTCCAGGCATTTCTCCATTCTCCAGTATTTCTCAGTTGCATCAAGCAAATAACTGCTAACTGGTTTGAACCAACAATGGTTTCCAGGACTTCTCTTGAGCTGCAACTGCTCTGAACAGCTCCCAGGGATTTTCAGAGCTACTGCTGCTGTAGTAGGCCCAGTACCTCATCAATATGGAGCCTCTTTCCCTGCTGCAAAAGACTCCCAGTCATATGAGCTTACTTTTTTCTTGTTACATGGGTCCTGTGGTCAGGTTTTCACTCGACTAGCACCATACAGGCACTCAGGATGGTTAAGTTCTGCCCAATCATTGCAGTTCCTGAGACGAATCAGAATGCAGAGCTGTGCACATAAACCTGTCCAGTTTTCTGGATATGCTGTAACACTTAAGACTTATTGAGAATTGTAGTCCTTTGCTTTGACCTGTAAGAAAGATAATTATTAACTGTTAAATACTTCCAAATTTCTTTTCAGCTTTTTGTACTTGATTTAAATCTAATTTATATTGTAGCATGGTTCCAAGTCAGGAAGGTGTGTGGCTTGGAAGGAAGCTTGCCGTTGCTGTGTTGCCATGCATCTACTGACTGTTGATTTTGGGGGGGTTCGTGATCACAATTATCTAATATGTTGATAGGCTGAGAAACAGTGGGTTAGACATGGCCCAGTAGTTAATTAGGTTAAGAAAGTGCACAGTCGTGACAGTTGAGGATGATTCACTGATACCAAAGTACAACAGGCTGTTGGAAGGGAATGTATTGACCTTGTTAAAGTTGTGGGGACAGCATCCTGCTCTCTAG
Source organism: Ginglymostoma cirratum (assembly GCA_024137785.1). NCBI lineage: Eukaryota > Metazoa > Chordata > Chondrichthyes > Orectolobiformes > Ginglymostomatidae > Ginglymostoma > Ginglymostoma cirratum. The sequence goes on from JAHRHZ010000050.1 coordinate 69,807, forward strand.
CTGAGGTGTTAGGTAATCCTTCCCTTCTGCTGTTCCATCTTCCATTTGCCTGATGAGGACTGGCCAACGCCTACAATGTATGCATGATGAGAATTGCCAATGAAGAACTCCTGTCTGCCTCTGAGCACTTATTGTTATATCATATTTCTAGGGACAGGTAACTTTGGCTGTGTCAATCAACTGTCTGAACCATTTTGGACAGTGGCCATGAGACAGCCACTCTTGGTATCAGGTGATTGTTGTCCCTTTGCTTGCCTACATCTGAGGGTTAGTTTACCATCTTTCTAAGAATGATTACTAAATCTTGAAAACAACATACTGATAATAGGGTGTGTTTGCTGCCAGACAAATTGTTGATGCTGGTTTACTGGACATCATGACCTCAGTGATATATAAAATTCTTCTCTTTGTTTGCACATGCTAGAATTTTGAAACATTAACAACTACTGTAATAGCTCTTGAATGAAGCTGCATGCTCCGCAGTAAATACTTGTGAAATCCAGGCTTTAACTTGTAAAATCCAATGTCCAACATGCCCTTGTCCTTCAGAGGGTAGATAGAGGCTATGGGTTTGGAACTATTGAAGGGTCCTTGATGAGTTGCTGTATTGCGTCTTGTATGTGGTATACAGAAATGCCACTGTGGTAGCAGAAGTGAATATTTTAAATGGAAGATGATCAACTGGGCTGCTTTCACCTGGATGACATTGAACTTCTTGTGTTGATGCAGCCACATGTCCAGGCAAGTTCCTAATTTGTGCATTGTCAATAGTGAACAGGCTTTGGGGAGCCAGGAGATGAGTTATTCACCAAAAGCTGCAAATTTGTTCTTTAGTTATATAAATATAGTAGTTACATGCAATTACATTTCTGATAGTAACCATCACCATCAACATTATGAAGGCAGTGAGATTGAAAATCAAGGAGAGATGGTTAGTTTGCCTCTTGTTGGAGATATTCATTGTGTGACATTAAATGTTACTTTTCACTTATAAGCCCAAACCTCATTTAATCCATGTAAGGCCATAAAATGTAGGAGCAGAATTTGACCATTAGGCCCATTGAGTCTTCTCCACCATTCAATCATAGCTGATAAATTTCTCAATCCCATTCTCCTGCTTTCTCCCCATAACCTTTGATGTCCTTACTAATCAGAACCTATCTTTCTCTCTCTTTCTTAAATACACTCAATGATATGGCCTCCACAGCCTTCTATAGCAATGAGTTCCACAAATTAACCACCCTCAGGCTGAAGAAATTCCTCCTCAGTTCTCAAGGATCATCCCTTCACCCTGAGACCATGTCCTCGGGTCCTAGTCTGTTCTGCCAGTGGAACCTCCTTCTTAATGTCTAAGCTGTCCAGGCCTCTCAGTATTTTGTAAGTTTCTATGAAATTCTCTCTGATGGTTCTAAACTCCATTGAGTACATACCCTGAGTCCTCATATGACGAGCCTTTCATTCTAGGATCTTGTAAATCTGCCCTGTAGCCCCTCCAAGGTCAGCACTACTTTCTATGCATATGGGGCCCAAAACAGCTCTCAATATTCCAAATGTGATCCGACCAGAGCCTTATACAGATTCAGCAGTACATCCCTGCATTGTATTCTAGCCCTGTCAAAATGGATGCTGATGTTGCATTTACCTTCCTCACTGCTAACTTAAACTGCATGATTAGCTTAGGAGTCCTGGTCAGCATTCTCTTAAGTCCCATTTGTGCTGCAAATTTCTGAAGCCTTTCCTTATTTAACAATAGCTACACCTCTATTCTTCCTACTAAAGTGCATATCCTCACACTTTCCCACATTGTATTCCATCCGCCATGTCATTGCCCACTCTCCTAGCCTATCCAAGTCCTCCTGCAGCCTCCCCACCGCCCTCAACACTACCTCTCCTTGCACCTATCTTTGTATCATCTGCAAACTTAGCAGCAGTGTCATCATTTCCTTCATTCAGATCGTTAATGTATAACATGATTAATTGTGGTCCTAAAACTGACCGCTGTGGAACTTTACTAGTCACTGTCTGCCATCCTGAAAAAGACCCCTTTATCACAACTCTCCGCCTTCTACCAGTCAGCCAATTCTCTATCCATGCCAGTATCTGCCTCCTAACACCATGGGCTCCTATCTTATTTAGTATATGGGAATTCTTCAGTCCCTGAAGTGTTACAAATGGTATTGAACATTACAATCATCAGTGTACATTTTCATTTTTGACCTCATGCTGAAGGGAAGGTCTTTTGAAGTAATTAAAGATGGTTGGGTCTATGACTTTATCCTGAGGAATGCCTGCAGTGATGTCTTGGGACTGAGTCAATTGGCCTCCAACAACCATCTTCCTTTGTGGCAGGAGTAACTCCATCCAATGAAGAATATTCCCCTGGTTCCTGTTGACTTCAAAGGGTTTCTTTGATGCCATGGTCAGTCAAATGGACCCTTCATATAAAGGGAATTTACTGTCACCTCACCTCTGCCGTTCAGCTCATTTTGCCCATGTTTTAGTTCAAGAGCTGAATGACCCTATGAACCATGAATATTTCTGAGTTGCTTGTTGCTTTGTAACTGGCATTTGATGGCACTGTGAACAACATCTTCTATTACTTTGACTTAGCAGATTGATGGGATAGTAGTTACAATGCTATTGTTAGGTTGTTTTCAAGGCCTCATGGTCCTACGGTATTGATTGTCATTGGTCACTTCTTAATATTTTGTGGCGTAGGTTCGAATTGGCTGAAGATTAGCATCATCTTGTGGATCCCAGGACGGGGTAGGGATGGACCGTCTATTCAGCACTTTAACTAAAAGTATGTTGCAAATGCTACAGCCATGTCTTTTGCACTGATGTTTTCTGAGGTTCTTCTTCATTATGATACGAAGTTGGGTGGACAGGCAGGTAGTACGGAGGAGGTGGGGAGGCTGCTGAATGATTTAGACAGTTTAGGAGAGTGGTCCAGGAAATGGCTGCTGAAATTCAACGTGAGCAAATGTGAGGTCTTGCACCTTGGAAAAAAGAATACAGGCGTGGACTATTTTCTGAACGGTGAGAAAATTCATAAAGCCGAAGTACAAAGGGATCTGGGAGTACTAGTACAGGATTCTCTAAAGGTTAGCTTGCAGGTTGAGTCTGTGATTAAGAAAGCGAATGGAATGTTGTCATTTATCTCAAGAGGGTTGGAATATAAAAGCAGCGATGTGCTTCTGAGACTTTATAAAGCTCTAGTTAGGCCCCATTTAGAATACTGTGTCCAATTTTGGGCCCCACACCTCGGGAAGGACATATTGGTGCTGGAGCGTGTCCAGCGGAGATTCACACGGATGATCCCTGGAATGGTCGGCCTAACATACGATGAACGGCTGAGGATCCTGGGATTGTATTCATTAGAGTTTAGAAGGTTGAGGGGAGATCTAATAGAAACTTACAAGATAATGCATGGCTTAGAAAGGGTGGACGCTGGGAAGTTGTTTCCGTTAGGTGGGGATACTAGGACCCGTGGGCATAGCCTTAGAATTAGAGGGGGTCAATTTAGAACAGAAATGAGGAGACATTTCTTCAGCCAGAGAGTGGTGGGCCTGTGGAATTATTTGCCACGGAGCGCAGTGGAGGCCGGGACGTTGAATGTCTTCAAGGCAGAGATTGATAAATTCTTGATCTCGCAAGGAATCAAGGGCTACAGGGAGAGTGCGGGTAAGTGGAATTGAAATGCCCATCAGCCATGATTAAATGGCGGAGTGGACTGGATGGGCTGAATGGCCTTACTTCCACTCCTATGTCTTATGGTCTTATTATTGACGATAGCGATAATTGTGGAGATATTACTGTGGTTTTGGAGTCATATGTAGACACAAAATGAGTTTTATGATAATGTAATCATTCCATGGTATCACTGAGACTAAATTTTAATTCAAGATAATTTAGATCTTTTAATTTGAATTTAAATTCCAACAGCCATCGTGGTAATGGAAGTTGAACCAAAAAAATGAAAGAACTGCAGATGCTGGAGATCTAAACAAAAACAGAAATTGCTGGAAAATCTCAGCAGTCTGGTGGCATCTCTGGAGAGAAAACAGAGTTCATATTTTGGAGTCCAGTGACCTTTCTTCAGAATTCATTCAGAATTTGAACCCATGTCCCCAGAGCATTATCCCAGGTCTCTAGATTACTATACCAGTGATGTTACCACTTTGTAACTATCCGCTAGCTACAGTAAATTAAGTCAATAATCTGTAGTTTAAAGCCGCATATAAATTGAAAATGAACTCACTGTACCTTAAGTTGTGCCTTGTGCAAATTTTTGATTTCATTTTTTCATGATGTAATAGATTCTCCCATTGTACTTTACATCCTCTAAACACAGAAAACATAACACTGTTCAAACTGAAGAGATGCAACAAAACCTGACAGAAAACCAAGTAATAGTTAAGTGAACTTGAATTTAGGTGCACTATTGTTTAAATTGTGTAGTAATGACAATTAGAGCTTTTTCAACTGAGTCGATATTTTTGTGCTACTTCGTTAATTGATTAGCAATTTGTGCTTTCTCTTGTGGCAGAATTCAATATCTGTATTTAACTGTCTTATTGGTGCTTAGAACCATCTGCACTAATTGGAAGGTTGATGCGTGGTCCCTCTATACTTGGACAAAAGGAAATTATCTTCTATTGCAATGATACGAGCATTGATTACGCTATTGTCTCCGTTCTGTATTCTAACCATGTCTGAAGTTTCTTTATAGAGTCATTAACTCATGGTTCCTTCATCCGGCTACGTTGTCCATGAGGACTGATGACTGTATTTTGTTTGCAGTCGGAACTATAAGAAAATTTAGCTGGGACCTCTGTTATTTGTTATTTATGTAAATGATCTGGATGTGAACGTACAAGGCATGATAAGCTTTGCAGATGATACAAAATTAGGAGGTATCATTGATAGTGAGGAAGATTATCAAAAGTTACGGAGGGATCTTGATCAGATGGGGAAGTTGGCTGAGGATTGGCAAATGCAATTCAATACAGATAATTGTGAGGTGTTGTACTTTGGAAAGTCAAACCAATGTAGGGCTTAGCAGTAAATGGTAAGGTCCTGGGGAGTGTTGTGGAACAGAGGGACCTAGGAGTACAAGTTCATAGTTCGTTGAAAGCGGTGTCATAGGTCGACAGGGTGGTAAAGAAGGCATTTAGCATGCTGGCCTTCATTGGTGGAGGCATCGAGTATAGCAGCTGGGACATTATGTTACAGCTGTAAAAGTCGTTGGTGAGGTCGCACTTGGACTATTATGTACAGTTTTGGTCACTGTTTTATAGGAAAGACATAGTTAAACTGGAAAGTGTGCAAAGAAGATTTATGACGATGTTACCAGGACTAGTACGCCTGAGTTATAGGGAGAGGTTGACCAGGATAGGACTTTGTTCCTTGGAATGCAGGAGAATGTGAGTGACCTTATTGAGGTGTATAAAATCATGAGGAGCATAGATAGGATGAATGCATATAGTCTTTTTCTGAGGGATGGGGAATTGAAAACTAGAGGGAAAGAAGGTACTGCAGATGCTGGAGAATCCGAGATAACAAGCA